>LYUA01000547.1:36628-48181 GCA_002093875.1 Calopteryx splendens | reverse complement strand
CTTTTTCTATAATTTTCATTTACGAGAATGTCAGATCTGTGAAACTGCCGCGAATGTATGGTACACGACAAGGTGAATTACACTCGAGGAATTTTCGACATACACTGTTTTCGACTTGCACGGAAATTTTCGGAAACTTTACCGTGTAAGTTGGGGACTTACTGTACTATGATAGTTTTCCATCACAGGATACACAATTCCACTCATTGTGTTCTCTTGGCCTAAAAAAATTACCACACCTTAGTAGATATTTTAGCAAATTATTCTATGTAATGTCATGAAGTAAGTGTAAGAAATCACTTCTAATTGACATCATGACTCTTTGCAGTCATATTTTAATTCAGAATAAACATGAATGGAGGTCAGGCAAATTGTAGATGAATTACTTTTGTATATGATATTTTTTAGTTGTACACTCAGGATTAAAAAAAATATTTAGCATCTTAATTATTTTAATATTTTAAATACTATGTTGTTCTTTTCTAGGGACAGGGGAGAAGGAGGCCAACTAGTTTCAGTGATGTCAAAGGCCGTATGTACAATGAAAAATTTAATTTCTAGCTAGTTGAAATGTAATGATATATTTTTGACTCTTGTGAATGTTATTGTAACAACTTTTAGCATTATCCATGCATGGGATTTTTTATGGCTGACTATGCTTTTGTTTGGCATATTTCCGACGTTTAGTCAGCACACTACCTATCTGTAAATACATAATTACATGTATCAGATATTTTCCTCCTATTTGGTGAAGTGATATGTTCATCGGTAAGAAATTTCATATGATATTTTTATATGAACTTCTCAATTGTGTAATTTAAATGCAACCCCAGCTCTCAGAATATTCATTGTATTAGATTCCTATTCTAGTTATATTAATACATTGTGCATATGACCAAAAATATTGGTTTACGCTCTGCAATGTGTTGAAATGTGATGATTTCTATTTCGTGTTGAGGTTATTATGATTTTATTAGTGTTATTTATTGAACTTAGGTGTCCTTATTGAACACACAGATGTGTATCATGCATATTCTTTGGTGAAATAAGAAATCATAAGTGACCTAGCTGTGATGATTATCTAATTTATTGAAGAATTGTTTGTATTCTATATTTGAGTATATTTCAAAGACTGTATTGTTTGTGTCCTCATTAAAGTGTTTGTCTCAGCCAAATAATGTTTTAGCTTTATTACCATGGCTATCAAATTGCTCAATTTCTCTAACCTTTCATTATATTTCAAGGATAACCAGCCAAAACTTGTTAATTTTTTGAATTCATATGGATTGTTATTTAAACCTATATACTGATGTACAGTTAAAATTAAGTGTGTACAAAGTTTCTCTTTCATGTGCAATATTCTTTCAGAGTGAAGTCCAGTTTTATAAATGGACATATAAATGTAGAATAATAAAAGTTTTTTACTGTGATTTGTTAGGTAATGGTATGAGATAAATGAATTGATTAAATGATTATTGGTTGCTATATAGTGGTTGGTGGTTTTTTACCAAGATACACTAATGTGCATAAGAATGTAGCATATTTTTTTATTTAATTTTATTAAATGGTTATTATGATGCATGCTCATAGTTACACTGTGGAAAGGCCTAATTTTGAAATTTTCTTGTAATTTAGCAGTGGGGTTATCAAATTTGCTGTTTGCATCGGTTTTAAATGAAAGTAGAATAGATCAGTTTTAGTGATTATGTTTACTGTAATTTGTATCTTTTTAGCTGAAGTGAGCAAAGCCTAGTCAGACTAATTTGAATCATTTCTTAATTGTTATATTTTGTTGCTTTTCATATTTTGAATACCATTTCTTTGGAAATCAGCATGATCATTAAATTTTTTTTTTTGACTGGATTGCATGGTCATTGAAATTCATGTTGAATGTTATAAAAAATTCATCAATATTATATAGATGAAAAAACTCTAATTCAAAACTGGAATGTATCTCTTCTAAATAGTTTTGCCAATTATATCTTGAAGTTAATGCAAGATTGGTGTACTGATAGGACTACCTAAAATGGTTTAACTATCTTTTATCTGCACAACACAACATGCATAAATGTTAAGCAAAGGAAATTATCCTCCATTTTTTTGGTATTCCTAAACTTGAAAGCCCCCCTCCTTTTTGGTGCAACTCCCCATGCTTGGATGGCATTCTTCTTGGAGATACCATTAAGAGTGTGGGTACCTCTCACAGGGTTGGCCCTAAATAAATCTTTTTTTGGCAGGTTATAATGAGAGCATGATCAATAGGATCAATATAAATTTACTTGAAAAATGTATAATGCATATATTTAAAACTCTTCAACTGGGCAACATTTAGCAGTTGCACTACTGTCAAAGAGGTTTTACATATTGCTTAAAGAGAAGTCATACTTGTGAATAAAATAATACAAATTTCAATATGCTCTTCAGGCGAATAATGCTGATTGGCCTTCAGTGGTTTGCCTGAGAATCAAATGTTTTCTGAGAATTTGCATTTTTATATAATAATGTTAATTTTAATCTTTCTGTTCCTAAACTACTTTGTTCACTTTGAATTTCGCAGCAGATTAATTAACTAAATTTAATGCACACCATTTTTTCCATGTTTTCTTTTGAAGTTTTGATTCAAAATCATCAAACTAAGTGGTTAATAAAGATATTTGTATCATTTTCACAATAAGCAATGTTGCCAAGTTCACCATAAAATATTCTAGGAACAATAATTAATGCCCAAGCAATATTATATTACGGAATGAAATAAAAATTAACACATCCTTGCCAATGAAATTTCAAGCTCAACATTTGGCAACATCTCACCAACTTAGGTCCACAAAGGTAAGCAGTATATGCTTCAAATACATTGAAAAAACAGATAGCCGTTTTTCAGGAGGGGTTGTTTGTTTTGAAAATGTGCTCTCTCCAAACATATCATTTTACAAAAACTAAATAAAATTATGAAAAAAACGAAACCTATATGAAGAAAATATGTATATGCCGTAGAGAATTGATATACATTGGAAAATCCTTTGGGTTGTACCAAATTCATTTCGTTCAAGATAGTTTATCTTAATACAATGATTCTGGTGAAGATTGGGGAAATGGTGGAAGGATTTAAAAGCATAATGCAATATTTCATCTTATTAATAATTAATAGCATTCATTTTAAAATGTGTGTCATCCATGTAAGATGTGAATAGTTCAAATCAAGTAGTATAAAATTTCCTGTGTGTCAATAATGCCCTTACTGTATTCAAAACATTTTAAAGGCAGTGTTTTTTATGAAATTAGTTACAGCTGACAACACCTTTGTAACCAAAATGATGATTAATTCATCAAAAGTTCTATTCCGTAAAGGATTTTTTGAGTGAGATATACTAAATAAGAACAGAGCAATAAATTTTAATTCTTTGACCATGTTTTCTTTCGACTCCGAATCTTGTTTCTCAATTGTTCTACATTGAAATGAGAAAATTGTTCTGTTTAGAAAATTTAAATCTTCCCCATGAAATTACATTAAAAAATTAAATCATATCAGGGTCTTAAACGGCCCACTTCTTGGACTCATTTTTTTCGTTACGGGATGGATAGGTATGTCCCCTGAATATTTCACGTATCTTGAGGTTAAGTGCTCAGGTGTAAGTCAGTAACTTATAAAATACTGTTGTCAACATCCTGATGTTCTTCAGGTAATGATTTGAAGCAAAGAACAATCCCAGAAAATTATTTTTCCAATTAATGAATTGCCTATTATGAACTGGCAGTCAATTATCATTCAATATAAGTAAGACTACTTAAACATTTGTAGAATTGCACTTGAGTCTTGATTTCTTAAAGATTCTGCACACCAATATTTCATGTTTTTCTTTTTTGATGTAATTTCAAATTGTATTTTTTAAAGACCTAAGTTTCAGTGTTTCAACATTATCATTAAGTGAGAAATACATAAGATGTTTCCCTTTTGCATAAAAGGAGCTGCTAAGTGGGGTAAGGGAAGGTGGATCTTTTGAATTACTGTTTCAAGGATGGGGGAAAGAAGCTATGTACACATTTATTAATAAGAGTGACCTCAAGGCTGTGAGTTCTGTCCAAGAGCAATGTACTGGTATTGAATTTTTTGAAAAATATAGTGTAAGCTTAAAAATAACTTTTTGTTTTTATCTAATTGAAAATGTGCCTACTCAAATTACTGCATTAATCAAAATTGTTTTTAAAAGCATGAAAAATATTCTTTTGTCATGATATTAAATTTCAGGAAGCTTGCCCAATATATGCCCTGTCTTTCTCTGTCCTTAATTTTATTTTAATACCTATTTTGAAAAACCTGGGAAAGTGCACTGGGGTATTGCAATACAGTGAATTGCTCTTTGTACAATAGATGTTTGTATGTGTTTTTTTATATTTGCTGAAATGGGTCTCATAAAAGAAATTGATAAATTTATTTGCTTAATTTCATAAATTATAAGTCATTTACACCCCAGAAAGATGGTGAACCTAAGAGTAAGTTATGGCTATATGCAGAAAATATCTAGTATATTTCAGTGATGTAATTTCAATGCTAAAGAAGTTGAAAAATGTCGATGGGAATGTAAAATCGCTTTTTATCTTAATCCAATTCTAAATTCTCTCAAAACGTACTCAATAAAATCAATGTGTCTTCTCATTATAGGAGGTGTCTGTCATATTACCTTTTTATTCCTACGCATTAAAATTTTTAAAAATAAATCCACGGACTACCACTAGAATTGCTACAATCACACTTTTATATTTCACAGCACCATTAAATATTTATTTTTACAAATTAATCTTTAAAAGGGCATCTCAACTATCTAGTCATGACCTATGTAGTTAAGTGTTAGGCCACATTTGTTGTTCCAAACTATATCACACCTATACATATTTAAGGAAATGACTGCAAAAAATGGAAACAATGTATTTTAAATGAAATGTTCCAACACACCACTCAAACTAAACCAACATCACTTTTAACAAATAATCTTGCTTTTTATTCATTTATATATTAAGCCTATAAGTCTAATTTTCTATTTAGAACCTTTAAGGAGGTTTTTTAGCTATCACAGGTATCTGACAGTTTCTCATAATTTGGTAAACTGGTTGTTAAAAATATTGTCTATTCTATGACAATTTGAAAAAGCAGCTTCATACCCTTGTTTTTTTGTTTGCAATTGAAAATGGCAATATTTTGTAAGGGTTCGTACAGAGTAAGTAATTCAAAGCTAAATATTTCATAAAGTAAAAATGTTGCATCTACCATATTTATGGAGAATATAGTGATTAGTATAATACTTGGGAAAGAATAAGTACAAATTATTAGGTCGTACAATGCCTAGCTAAAAAGCATCCGACCTTAAATTTGCATATGCATATTGTCAGAAATTTAAAATATTGAATGAGGCTAGAGGAGATATTAGTTGGAGAAGAATATTAATTGGTAACCTTGCATTGTATATCTTTCAAATGCTAAAAACAAACCTGCCTAACTTAATCTAAATTTTTTATCATATTGGCCTCACCTTTGTGAAATTCCATTGAGCTTAAAAAGAACACTTCGTAATTTCACAAGTTTTTTTAATGGTACAACCAGGTTTTTATACATAAGTGCCATCTTCAGGTACTACTTCCAGAGTTGGTATCTGAAGATGACATATATGCATTGAAACCCATTTGAACGGTTAAATAAAATAATGTGAAATTTCCAAAAGTGTTTTTCTCTTTACTTGCAATGTGAAGTGATGTGCACTTTAATGGTAACTCCTGTGAAAAATGTTTTTAAAACTCTTTCATTAGTCATTGATCTATAATTTAGAAAAAAAATCAAAACAAAATAAGAATACTATGATGAATGTAATTAGAACATATATACTGAAATGATTAAGAATTTTAGTAACTATAATTAATTATAATTGTTCACATAATTTCAAACATTTGACTCTTTGAACATTTCTTGAATATTAATTGATTTACCTTAAATTGTTTTTTGAATAGCAATAATTCCATTATTTGATCTATTATGAGGTGTGATATGATGAACTTTAAAAAAATTAAAAATTTAGTATTTAAAAAGAGAGAATGAGAGTTACACTAATATTTTGCTAAATATATCCACTTCAAATTCAAACTAAATTAAAACAATTAACTAATATTTTCTTAATGAATATTAAGATTATTAAAATGATGTTTTAGCAATATCTCCCATATGGGGTGGGTGAAAAGACTCGGATGGGGTGGATGATATGGCTTATGGAGAATCCAACAGAAATGTAAGATAAAAAAAATTTCTTTTTGTTTATATTTTTTATTTTAACTTCTCTTCAATAATATGTTACTTCAGTGGATTTATCCCCTTCCCTTGAGAGTAACATGGAGAAGGGGGTGTGAGAGAAAATATAGGTTGCATCATATCACCCTTATGAAATCTTCAATTACAAGCTGCTTCTTATAATCCAAGTCTACAAAAGATTGTATCACCCAAGTTCATGAGAGATATGACACAGCTGTTTTCTCGACAATGTGATGTCCTACATGAACATAGACTGTAATATTACTAAATAATCTAACGTCTTATGGAATGGAGAGAAATTAGCAAAGTGTGCATTACTTCTTGCATAAAATATTATGTTTGGTGAGCATGTTCAGTTAGGAACACAACCTCACCATACCAAGTCGTTTGACTAGACTGGCTGTGCGTGCAAATATTAAGACCTTTCCAGAATTATAGTGCCTATGTCCTATCTCCCACTGCTTCATTTTACTAGGTTTATCTTTTATGTAAGAGAATCCATCAATTTTATTTAAAATATTATGTAGTTTTAGAGAAATCGGCTAGACTTCACATAGTAGCAGATTCACCTCCTTATTTATTTCACCATCTTTATGGCATATTTTGGATGAAAAGGCCATAAATGGAAAGCATGGAGGGTTATGAATGTGGAAACTACTTGACCGTGACTGCTAATGAGATTGACAACTATAATTGTGATTATTGATGCTTTTTATTCGAATCAGATTCAGTTGAGAGAAGGTATTTCATACTGTATGAGTAGAGGTGGTAAGTAATTAGATTGCCCAATATCGAGGTTTGTCTATGTAGAAATAGATATTTTTCCTGAGAGAGATCAGTACTATTGGAAAGGCATGAATGGGGCAGTAGCAATGTGCATCCTAGAGGAAGTGCTATATATTGGCAACATATAAAACGTTAAGGAGACCACTATTATTTCCCAATTAAGCGTAAATTTCTTAAGTTAATTTTTCTAAGTTTTTATTAATGGGCAGTATTTATTTTGAAAAGTAGTTATTTTGGGTGCAACATAACATCCATAAAAATGCTTATAAGGAATGCTAATGTACTTACATTTTTCAGATTATTTCACTAACATCCTATAAGAGGAGGTAAATAGGTTTGAATGATGTGTTGGTGTTGATTTTAATTATGTTCAATATTAAAAGTTTTTTTCTGGATTAGTTTCTCAGCAAAGAAGTGCATCATCAGTCAAGCCACTTTTTAATGTCATTATTCTCCAGAATGCATAAAACTCTAAGTATTAGTTAATGTGTAGCATATGTGAACATATTAATCCACTCTATGCAAACACACTAAGATGAAATTGTTACATTTTCGTCAGACTAGCATACTTGCTTTAAGCCATTTAAGACATTGAAAGTTATTCAGTATTAAAAGGCAGAAAATATTCTGTTCATTCATATTTTGTTTCCCTCAATGCATCTTATCTTAAATGAATCCTAATACTTTTTTGGTGTAAAATCATCACTGTCTGGTGTAAACTACACACTTCAAAAAATAATGGATTAATGTGGAATAGGCATACTATTTCCTCTTTTGTAAATATATACACCAGAAATGGACTCAATTGATAAATTTGTGATGTCTCCTAAAAAAAGACACCTATGTGTTAAATCATGCATTCCAGCTCCTCTAATGACATTGCAATGTGTATGTAGTTCAGTATTCAGTGATGTATTTATATTTTAGTCTTTACTAGGCATCCAGTGCCTCAATGCAATGAGCTTTCCTTTGCTATTTCACTTGAAATTGATTTTATAATTACTTTGTCCTGCTGCAAATGTTAACTGCAGATGACCATGCCAATCATTAGTTTTTGGTATTGATCAATTTGTTGTATTTAAAACACACTTTCTAATGGAATTCCATTAAATCATGAACTAATTTTTGACACATGAATATAATATGGGTTATGTTTGAATTATTTTTTGTGGTTTATTTCAAGTGGGACCTTGCTAGACTTTGTACTGTTATAATGTGATCTGTAATAGTTTGGAGTTGAAGCACATGGATTTGTGTAAAAATAGAGACCAGCAACCACTTACTCTTCAGTTCAGTGATGGACTCAAATAAATGGTACCTGTGAGGTTTTTTAAAAGATACTTCATAATTGGCGGTGTTTGAAGCCAAGTGAGCTGTTCTTAAGTGTAAATGGTGAATGTAAAGATGTAGAGAAAATTGGTGTTAAAAGAAGATAATGGTTCAATAATTACATGTCAAATTTCTTTATGGTAATTGAAAATATTGTTTGAATTTTGTCAACTTATTTTTGCTGGAAACTTGACTATTCTCCAGAGAAGCTCAGCTCAAGGTAAGTGTTTGCTGGCTGTCATGATTTATAAGGTATTTTGCAATAATCCCTAGGTAACCTCTCTGATGTGATTTATTTTCCATAATTAAGGAGAGTTGTCAAAGAAATAATCATGGAAATGATAAATATGTTATATTTTTATGATTTATCCTGCTTAATAATTCAATTTTCACTAAATTGATACACAGAATTAGTTTTGTACTGGTATCACAGTTGTGCCATTCAGAGCAATAGTTCATTAATTTGCTATATTTGCCTAATTAAGTTGGGAGTTACCACTTTTATAAAAGTCAAAATATTTTGTGTGGGCTTTAAGAAATTGCACTTAAATATATTAGGACTTCTGTAAGAAGTGTACTTGAATGCATGTTCAAATTTGGGATATAATATACATTTTCTAGTGAGGTTGTAAAGAAAATGGCTTACCATTAGTTTTTTACTTTCACTAATCTTGTTCCCTTTCTATCTTTTGTAAGTTTGTTAATAATGTAATCACCTAACTTAGTAGGTTTTTAGGTCCTATATTTTAATCAATGCTGAACATTTTCTTGCACATGCTGAAATAAGAGTATGTCAAACTCATTTTAAAAGTGGTGTACTTGGAGATTTGCCTCAACATTACTTTTGTTTATATCATAGCTCTATATAAGTTCCCTTTTGTCTTGACAAATTTTAGAGATGAATAACTTTTGTGCGTAAAAAAGTTTAAACTCTTCCCATCTTGCTTACTAGGGTGAAGTCCCACCAGATGGCCAAGATCCATCACTCAACAGATTGGCTCAGGTAGGTCAAGTCTATTTTCATTTTTGTCTTCACTTAGGATTTTGTTTTTCTGGGCATAGGATTGTGGTCAGTGACAATAATGTGTAGTTTTTTTATTAATTCAAGTAATTTTTATTCCTTCTAGGCTGTTGATTTATCAAGTATGGATGCGAGTGAAGAGGACAAAATTAAGGCAATGATGACGCAATCCACTCAAGATTATGATCCTTCTAAGTATGTAAAAATGTTAATGTATTCTGTATTATAATTATTACATGCTATACAATAACAAACTATATTTCAGCTACATCAAAATAAAAGGTGCCAATCAAGTAGGGGAAGTGCCTTCAAATTATAGATGCTACAAATGTCACCAGACAGGCCATTGGATTAAAAATTGCCCTTTGATACAGGTACGTGTATATTATGCTGTTATAAACAAATACTTAGCTTTATTTAGATATTTAGCATAAAAATGTCTGGTCATTATTCCATCTCCAAATGATGAGCAAGTTACATGAATTCTGTTATTTAGCAGATGTCACTATGATATAATTTTATAAGTGTACTCTTCTACACAGTTTAAAATTTTGATGCTCGTTCCTTATATGCAGCCAATTTTCTGCATCTTGCTTAGATGCAGACATTACAGTGACTCAATATTCTTCCACACCACTCTTACACTATCTTCTCAATTGACCCATCCTAAAATTTACTGCCTCAACATTTCTGCTGTCAGAAGGAGAAAGAAGAAAGTGGTTTCTTAACTCTTAACCCAAGCATGATATCAAATTCTAGCCAAGTAATCTGATATTGTTACTGTTATAGATTAAAGAGTTTGTCATTCACGCATTCTAAAGTTTTGTGTAAGGCCAAATAAACTTTGCTAGTAACAGCATTGTAGCCCTTTTAGATCAGCTTGACATGTAGCTCAATAAAAGTTTTAAAGTTAAGCATAACTCCTCTTATGAAAGAATCAGGGAAAGGATAGCAGCTTAGTCTTTTTCCATTAGCAGTGAAGTGAAATATGTTGCACGAATATGTGTCTTAATGAAATTAAACTCTTTCAGTCTATGTTTGCTTCAATATCCAGAAGGAAGATGTTGGATATGAAAATATCAAATTTTCAGCAGCTGAATATAAAATAATGTTCATTAACAGCCATTTTATATACATCTGAAGTGAACCTCATTATAAAAAAAACCACAAATCCAAGCGTATCACCAGTGCAGCAAGCCTGTTGTAAAACTGCTACCTTTTAGGTGCACAGGCAATAAAAATAATTTCTACTCTGAAATTGAATTGTGATTTACTTTTTTCCAGCACTGTCAAATTAGACTGGTACTAAAAAAATGCCACTGGATTTTATGTCCTCAATAAAGCAGATGTCAAATTATTAGAAAAACAAATTATATATAGCCAAATAAAAGAACAAAAATTAATTTGAATGCTTAAATATGTCCTAAAATACTTCATCTGTAATAATAAAGGAAAATGCTGAAAAAGCTTATCTTGATCCTTTCTGATATTGGATGCTCCAATAATTATGTCTTTAATTTAAGTCAAGCAGCCACCAACACAAAGGTTTTTACGTCACTTCTGCCATTTTGCTCGCTAACTTGTTTTCTGTAGATCACAGGACTAGGTACACCTTATATACCTTATGTTTTATTCACATTGAATGATTTTGAAACTATTATTATTATGCATGCTTGTGATGATGTTCAACATTTATATCCATATTTTAGGAACCTATTGAGATTAAGAAGAGCACTGGCATACCTCGAAGTTTTATGGTACCAGTTGAAGGACCTCTAGTTCCTGGTGCCATGATGACTCCCACTGGACACTTTGCTGTTCCTGCGATTGATCAGTAAGTTTTCATTTGATTCGTTGTTTATGCCTTGTGTGTGACTTAAATGGAATCCTTATTTTACGGTTTACTGGAGTGACATGTTTTTTTTAGCTCTATAGCACTGCATGTAATTTTGAAATGAATCCTTGTGAAAGAGTTAATATTATGTGCAATATAAGGAAATATTAAAGTGCCAGCATTTCCAGATGAGCTATAGACATAAAATTTGGCTAGGGTATTGCTTCTTCTATAATTACCCATTATGTTCGTTCGTAGGTTTCCGCGGCGTGGATTAGGATGGCTCTGCAT
>LYUA01000547.1:19425-29889 GCA_002093875.1 Calopteryx splendens | reverse complement strand
GACGATACGGAAGGAACTACAAATATTAACCTGCGAAGGTTATTTTGGAAAGACGAAAGAGGTCGGGCTACCTCAGAACTTGACGAGTCCTACCGCTACAATGGGGTGGAGGCACACCCACAAGTGGGAGAACTAAACTGCAGTGTTGCCATTTCTCTCTGAATACACGCGACCCAAATTGTATGCCTTTTACAATGATTACGACACACGATCACTGGGCAACACTGCTAAGGAGAGAGGAAGTACACTCAAAGGTGGAAAGCAACTGGATTTTTCACTGGTTAGGCCCCGCCTGCTTCTTTGCTATTGGTTCCCACAAAGTCACGTGATTATGACCATTCCTTTCCACCTACTCCAGTGACAAAGATAATAACCCATTAATGACATTTTCCCTCACACACCGAGCACAGGTAGAGTTGGTGACCAATTGTGCACTAAGTATTAAGGTTACATATCTTGGATCTCTATGAGGATTGAAGGGGTTGACTGCTGTCGCGTATGAGATAGTGAGAAGTGGTCATAGTTTACTCTATATCTGAGAAGGGTGCTCATATGTGAAATACTTTATTGTAAATCCCCGTAAACTCATTTCGGGGTTAGCATTTGCTCTATATAGCCGTGAACTTGTTATAATTGTGATTGTTATAACAGAGTTCAATTGTATACTGTATTTTCTGGCTCATAAGGTGTGGGTTTTCCCTCTAAGAAATCCATCGAAAATTATTCTACAACTGATATGGCCAATGTCAGTGTTAGATTTTGCCTAAGGGGTACCAGCAATGCGTTTTTGATGATGAAGTGCCAGTAAACTGAGTTCCAAAAATTTACCTTTGAACGAATACCAATTTTACTGTATCGGCCCAATTATAGTGTTATGTTTTTTCTTCATTGTGTATCTTTGAAAGTTACATTTGCACTATATTCAAGTACTTGTAACTTTAAAAACATGTGTGTGTATGAGGGGCATCATAAAGTTTGTAGATATTTATGACCTTCCCTCGTATTGCACGTCTCTTACCTTGTTTAACCAATGGTGTCTAGGTATAATCACCTCATTGTAAATTAATGGGGCATTCATGTTACAAAACAGCATTGTGCATGGAACATGCATGCATGATATTTCCTTTTTTTGTCTAAGAGAAAAATATAATATTGTGAATAATCATGCTTGGTTTCTCCATTCCAAAACCCCTTGGGGTCGGTGGGGGGATTATGTGGGTCCTGAATTATTTTTCCTGCAACCACTTATGGAGACCTCAAGGTCCATTGACCACCTCACACCTTCATTTCCTATAACCCCTAGCATTATATATATGTATTTGATTTTCTTTGTAGTCCTCAGACCAGCAAATCTGCACTAATATAACTAGTTAAAGTGTAGTATCTGTTCTTATCATCGTAAATAGTATAGAGGGGTATATTTTTTTCCAAAATATGCAGGCAAAACTATGCATCTTATATGCCCGTGTGTCTTATAAGCTAGAAAATATGGTGTATAGTACAAATGATTGCACATTAAAATTCAAATGAACATCTTTTTGTCATGGACTAAATAATTTTAGTCCATGTGATTGTAAGATGATCCCTGTATTTTAGTAATTTCTGGAAAAAAAATTTTTTTGGTTCGTGCAAGTACATTACTATTTTTAAATGGTTATTTCTTTTATTTAGGCATATAATTTTAAGCATATTGTTTCTATGCAAATCACAAGTCTTTTTAGTGTTGTTTAGAGCTTATTGCCTTAATGTAATGTTAAAATATTTTTTTAATTAAAGGTGAAAGTGAAAGCTCAGCACCTGAGGTAATTACCTCTGTGTCGTCATCAGTCATACCAGTTGTTGGAGCCTCTGCCATTCAGGTAGTTCCAAAGGCTGGAAGTTACTCTTCAGGGGCTTTGACGTCACGTGCTCAGCTTCCTACATACTCATCCAATAACCGAGATTTCCCTTCCTCCCAAACTTCAGCAACTGCTCCTGCTCTTAGTAACACCAGGACAGTACCTACCCACCCTGCCTCTCAAATGAATTCTCAGCAACCTATAACATCAAGTGTATCTTCAGCTGGTTTACCTCATAAAGGCAATATTCAATCTGTGTCTGTTGCCCAGCATTCATCATCGAACATAACACCTGTAATTCCAGGGCATGGATATCAGCCAAGGTAACATTTTTCTTATCATAACCATAAAATATATATCTTCTCATTACAAATTGTTGTTATAGTTTAAACTGTTCCATTAAATATTGTAATAATTTCAAAAATATAGTATGATTTAAGTAATTATTACAGGTATTAATTAATAAGAATAACAGAGGTGTGCATACTATAATAAGGAACAGTATCCTTGAAAACTATTTTGGTAAATGAGAATTATTTCTCTATTATAGAATCAGAGCTGCAGGTAAAATTGGTACAGCTTAAAAATGTTTGTGTATGTAACTGAGTTACTGAGCCTACTCAAAATTTATTAGCAGGTTGCATAACCCTATAACAATACAACTATTCTGTAAAACTTTTGAAGACTATTTCTCTCAAAAATTCATTCATTCATCAAAGCTGAACTTAAGCTCAAAACCCATTCTAAACTTATTATTTTAACCTAATTTTTGCATATTTGTTATGAAAAATACACATCAAGTTGGTGGATGATAAACATGGAAGACAACTTTTCATATGAAATTTAAAATAACTGGAGATGGTACTGGATTGAGAGCAATTGAAGCAAAAATATTAGAAAGGATGGGTCGGTTCACATATTTTTTCGGTTCTCTGTACCAGTTCGGTTCTTCTCAGTTGGTTCTCATACTCAATACCAACAATAGACCTTTACTTCCTCTTTTTTTCTTAATCCTTTTAAACTCATTGTACTGAATTGAACTACACTACCCACTGAGCTACAACAGTCCCCATCCCAGAAGTAAATGATTTATTTCAGTTTTAAAACTAGTTGAAGTAATTTTGGAGTTTTTTGATTTTGTTTAGAATATTTGTGCATCTACATTTTAATGAATGTTCGATTGAGAAACAAAGAAATCTAAATGAAAAGTTTCTTTACCATCTTGAATAAAGAACACAGATTCAAGAAATGTCTTGAGGAACTGAATAAAGTACATTCACTAAAAAGCTAATTAAAACAAAACTGTAAAAATAAAAAAATAATAGCCTAATATCTACTTACAGATTGACAGTGGTATGGTTTTTCAAATTTTTTTTTCAGGTTATAAGTAGATTTTAATGGACCAGGAGATGTACACCTAAAGCACACTTTATACATTGCATAGTTTGTAGTATCAACATCAATCGTAAAATTCTGCCAAACAACTAACAACATTCACTGATAGGTGTTAATGCTAATTCGCAAAAGGCTCAAAAGGTGATACTTTCATTTTGGCTAATCTTCCATGGTGTTTTTATCAATGTGCAAAAAGAAAAACTTGAAAACAGAATTCACTACAATGGCATGACAGAACGTAAATACTATCACCATGACATGAATTTGAAGTTGTAGAAACAAGCTCACAGCCATGTCATCTAATGAGATCATTAGAAATTACATTGTGGAAGATCAATAATAATTAAAATTTAAGAAAGTTAATTAAAGAGAGAGATTTTTAAAAATTTTCTTGAAAATGACCATTAAAAAACGGTAATTTCAGCAATGAATAAAAATGAAAGAGTCATTCTAATGGAATTTGCCATAGGTGCCACGGCCTCAGCCAAAGGGTGCTGTGAGTATGGGAAGAAAATTCAAATTCTCTCTGCCGTGCCAGTTCAAAAGTACCAGCTTGTACAACTGGTTTTCAATACCAGTACTAAAGCCCAGCAACCAGTGGTACTGAGAACCAGGTACCGGAATCGACCCATCCTTAATTGTAATATTTTTATCATCAAAGAAATTAGTTAACAGCTGATTTATTTTCAGTGTAAGTTATTTTTTAATGTTCTTTTTACTAAAATATGATTTAACCCCTGAAATGACATGTTTCCTTTGTGTGGTTAGTTATTTTCCATCGATAATTTGCTAACAACCTTAAAATAAGTAACTTTCTATCACTCTCATGCCCTGGAAGCCATGTTGGTTTTATTCTAAAACCCATGCAAACTAAGATAGAAAAGTTAACTCACAGAGTACGGTGCAGATATATCGTATTTGACGACATATAAGACAAACCCCCATTTCAGTAGTGCACACACAAGAAAAAGGTTTTAACAGTCCATGCAAGTACAGCTTAGTAACAACTTGAGTTATATGTAGTTCATTTTAATAATAATATTAATAATTATTATATATAAGTAAATTTAATTGATATAAATATAATGGAGATAGAATGGATAGTACTGATCATCTGGGGTAAAAGTAGCATTCAGTAGTGAATGCTAGCCTGTGGAAGGCCAATCCTTCAGGTAAAAGACCTGGAGGTGATTTTTGTAGCCATAATTTTGGAAAAAAAGGTCTCTTATATAATGCCAAATATGGTAGTTTTTAGTTAATTTTCCACAGAAAAAAATATTTAAAATTTTACTTCATCTTTAGAACACTAATTTCTTTGGAATGTTTTCTAAAAATTAATATTTTTTATTTAAGAGGAATGGAATTTCATGGGTGCTCATGTAATGTTTATTTTTATTACTGGGCCTCGCTAACATTTCCACAAACTGAGCTTAACCTATGATCAGGAATTATGAAACACATCATGGGCAAAACCTATTAATTTGTAATATTGTTACCTTGATTTTCAGGCATGAAATATTGTTGTCAACACATTTTGTCCTTGTGCCCATTGCAGTATATCAGTATTTCTTATTCCTCCTAATTGAAAATCTCTCACCTGCATACAAAATGTTCATCATTTAACACTTTAATAGTCACAAAGCTCCTACCACATCCTACCAGTTACTCTTAGAGTAAAATGACTTGTGAGATTATGGACATTATGGCTTTATGTTTCTTAAATACTTACTTTTAATTTTGGCCTCTAAATGTTTTTGATATTTTGATGTTTGTAATTTATCCCAATGTTTTCAGACGTCCTATTGAAGAGAGGCCAGGAACACCGACTGTCGATGAACGGAATCTGGATGCAGTTATTCCTATATCCACCTTGCCAGACACTTCAATTCCTCCTCCTAACTATGTCTCTGAGGATCCTTCCACCACAGTCGTTTCAGCTGTATCAACTGTTACCAGTGTATCAACTGTGCCATTTGTTGCCCCTGAACCAGCCCGTCAACCACAACAAGAGGGGTTTCAAATTGAAACAATTGAATCCTCACGTGTTCGACCACGTGGAATGATGCCAGGACCTTCACCACCATACGGTTAGTGAACAAGTTCATTTCGTAAGATTTTATTTGGTAAATTGTAAATATTTAGACTCAAAGAGTTGTGCTCTTTAAATCTTTTATGGCTGTCAGTGAACTCACAGTATAATGAATAATATTGACTTTGATCTCCAAACTCTTACAGGACCCCGAGGACCAAATGATATGTCCCAAGAACATCATTTTGGACCTCCTCCTCACAGGTAGGGATATTTTTTTTATATTGACGTTAACCAAGCTGCATTTGCAGTGTTTGTAAGGATTCTTAATTATAGTCATAGAATGAAATGTTATTGATATCAGAGAATTGATTACAGAATTTTTATTTACAAAGTCATGACATTTTAAATAAATTTTCTTTGTATATAATACTGTAAAACAGGTATTTCAAGCCTTAAAAAATGGTGTTAGTCATGGAAACTTTGTGGAATCACATGATTGGAAAACAATGGAACACAATTGGAAACAAGTGGAAAACAATTAGTAATATTCTTTAGTGTTTTTCATTTCTCATATCAAAATTTGGTTTGATAAAAAGTTTTTGCATAGTAAAAGGAAAAGCAAGTTGGAGGGACCGAAGCCTAAACTTTCAGAAGTAATTTCATGTACAAGATGAGAGTTATGGCTATGTCCCTGCTTTATTTTTTTATATTTTGCTGCTGGGATGCATTCAGGAAATACCACCCAAAGTGGAAAGTCCATCCTATCCTTTGTGAAATTCACTCAGCAGGGAGACATCTGCAGGATTTATTCAACATTCTCATATGTACTGTGGAAATTCCCCATAGAAAAGTCATTTTACTTGATTTGTGATCTATTAACTTCTTGTGAGGAGTGTTATTCAGTCACACCATCTACCCATCTTAATTTAAGTATAATTTCTGATGATGATTTTGCAAACAAGGTTCACTCACTCACAGTCTCACAGTCCTTGTTGTTGCACATACAGAAACACCTTAGAAATTCACTTTGAATTATGATAGCTTGTTGGTTTGAATTGGCTAGTGCTCATAACTGGAAATTGGTAGATGCAGGTTCATCTTGGTTAATTATTTTTTTATGGAAAATTTTCAAAAATTGATGCATTACTTGAAACCAGTTCATGAGGCTCTGTACCATGTTCTATTTTAGCCATTGCTATGGAAGTAATGGTCATTTAGAATTACGCTTAAATACTGTGTGTCTAAAATATGTGGCATTGTCAGGTAAGTTTTAATGTATTACCTAATTTCTTTGCGGTGGTCATGTTGGGCAAATTTTCAATTTAAAGTGTGATTTTCGTAGGAACAGAGAGATATTTTGAATTATTTCCTCAAGTTTGGGGGTCTACCAACTGTGAACCTGTGAACTGAGTTATGTTCATGGCAGGATGTTATTGCATGACATTTAGTTCTGCTTTGGAAATTTTCAATTTTTGATGGTTGTACTATCTCTATTGCTTAATTAGAAGCCATACTTTGTATTTGTGAAAAAGTATTTTTAATTAAAATTTTTATCTCTGGTTTTAGCCTCTTGAAATCATGAGGATCCCAAATAGGTTGGAGATTTTAACACGTTCAACCCAGTGTGGGTTATCGGTAGGTCATAAATTGTTTTGCAACTGGGCAGCATAACCCACTGGTGGGGCACGCTGCCATCAAGACAGATGCCTTAGATTCATATGTGATATTTTTGAGTAGCCATTTTCTTGCGATCATAATGATTTCTCCCTCACCAGATAAAAATAAAATGTGTAATTATTGTACCACCCCCCCATGCATAACATTTTTGACTTTATACAGTCTCCACAGCATGTAATAGAAATTCATATGCCGGGTTGAACATGTTAATTAAGATTGTTTCTCCTCTGCTCAACTTTGTCAACCACATGTGTAGGGAAATTGTGCATATTTTAAAAGGAAAGTGGAAGCTGAAAACAAGTGTAAAATATATGAAAGATGAAACATTGAAGAGGGAATATTTTAGCAGCATTTCTTAAAATCAAGGATTTAAAATTTGCTTTTAGATATTAATTTTTTTTATTTATAGAAATAGTATTTTTTATTTCCTTTGACCTGCTCACCTATTTAACACAATGAGCATAATTTTTATCATAGTGGTATTTTTTATCCTATGTTCCCTTTTAATCAATATTTAAATACATGTTAGTCAGATGTCACTTAAAGGAACTTCACCAATTGATAAAACATGGTCCTCTAAAGGTAAAATTTGCTTATCCAAAAATGGCCCCTGCAGGGCTAACCTTAAATGGCCTTGCTTGCTCAGGCTAAACTGGCAAAGTGGAAGCACAGTGTATACTCTGTAGTGTGAGCTTTGTCCATATGTGGTATGATCTAATTCCTCCATTCTTGACTGACCCTTCTCGTAAGGGGTTTTTGCAATATAATATATAGAAATTTTTACCACTGATTCATCATGGCTATGCTATGAGGAATAGGACCAATTGTTGAGGAAACCTGAACACCTCTGGTCTGCACTCCGAACTAGTTTATACATGGCTCTTTGGCTTCTGTTTTAAGTAGCTGTGCATTACATCATCTAATGCATAACTAAATAAATCATGTATCAAGCTATATCAGCTAAATATTTTTTTAAGTTATTTTCTAGCTTTGAGTTTGCAAAGTAGAGAGTTGAATGCATTTGTCCTCTCTGGCATGCACCACTGGGTGTGAGTTAGGCATGGCCACTAAAACCTTGATACAGTTCATCTTTGCTGATCAGAAATATTCTGATTTTTTCATTAAGGTGCGATATAATCATCATTAATGACAATTGGGATTGGTTTGATGCAGCTTCGAACTCTTGTCTATTATCATGTCGCCACTTCATATCTTCATATTTCTGTTATACTGGGTATATCTTCTTGTCATTAATAATTATTAATCTTCTTTGAAATATTCATGATCATGTATCACACCCTTATGTTATTGATATTATTTGCAAACACTGACATAATTACTAATCTTTTCTTGCAAAAGAATTTGGCATTCAAGGAAGTTTGTATTTATGCATAAAACCAGTTTTGCAATTTCAGTTAGCCAATCTTTTTAGCATCATTTACATAGTTAAAATGTTGACTGATTCACTTCAAAATTGATTGTAATGCAGCTTGTACAACTTATAGACCTCTTTTACTTTTTCACCTTCATAGCCTGTTATAAGTGTGTACACCTGTACCACTATGGTTTTTATGTGCTACTTCAAGTCTTAACTATGTGCTCTATTTTTTGTACTTCAGAAAAATGCTCACTCGCATTTTTTAACTTTTTCTGAACATTGTTACATCTTCTTGTACAGATCCAATGTGTGTGATTCCTAAGTGGCTTCTCAATAAGTCTCCTACATGTAATTCCACTTCAAGAATCTCCCAAGTGTCTCAGCCAATTCTTTGAATTCTCACCTTTTATCAGTGATCTACTGTGATATTGGTGTATTAGCTGACCTGCAGTGATATTCTACATTTTTCAATGTGCCATATAAGTGTACCTTAGCTATTATTTAAATCTAGGATCTTTTTTATTTCAATGCTGCTTACAGTTTCATTATAATCTGTCACCTCCAATGTTCTGTTACTGCTTGTACAATGTCTTTATCCTGCTTACTTTCCAGATATTTTCCATTTTATGCTATTTTCACAACCACAAGAACTCAAGTAATTGAAAAATTTGTATGAATGTTCACAATTATAACTTACTTTGGATCTAATATTTTCAGACATCACGTAGTGGAACTCCACCATAGAGAAATATGTGAATAAGACTTGTATAATCCACACATTTTATTTTCTGATCTGGATTTCTACTGATCAGTAATGCTTAGGATAATTCTCACCTTGAAAATGTCTTATTAGTTGAAAGAAAGGAAGTTTGTGATGATCTTGCAGCGCTCATAAAGGTGCATTGAAGTGTGTCCAGTCTTGTTACATAATAGATCACTTTTTTATCAGTATATCACTTGTTGAAGTGTCCTGCTGACCTTCAGGAGCCTTTTGAAGCTTGAAAACAAAATAATATTACTCCTGTTATTATCATCTGGAATTTTTCTTGCTGTGATGCTTGTCACTCAGAATGGGGCAGAATATCTCATTATCACTGATGTTTTTGTGCAATGGAAATATGTACCGTAATTGAAAAATGACTTGAGGGACTGGGGGAGACACCACTGTACCCCAGAAGTAATACCAAGAAAGTAGTAAATATATCATATTGTAATCAAGTGAATACATAAATTTATATGTACTTCTAGCCGCTAGAGTTTGACTAGTTTTTACATAGATTGGTTACATGAGCAGACAAACACAAGAGGTATGTTGTCAAGCAAAATTCGAGTTTGAAATCAATTGGTCAACCTCAGTTCAACGAAAATTAAAGCAGTAGTATTTTTGGACATGGAGACCAATTTTTTAAGTGCAGGATTATGAATGTCTAGGTTAACTTTCCTCTGGTTCCATAGTTTTACCTTAAAAGGGAAGATGTGTGGGAAAAAATGTCAGGAAAAGGGGAAGTTCTATAGGAATTTTTAATCCTCTGTTTGGTGGGCACCCTTAAGATAGCAAATTGAGTTTATTCTTATATTATTGAGTTCACATAACGTATTATCCTAATAGCTACAATATTATTTAAATAATATTTTTTTTATTCAGTTAAAAATCATTTTTATTTCCAATCATATTCAGAAAAACAATTTCATTAAGATAAAGTTAGGTTAAATTATGCATTTTGTTTCCACATTGCCACTTATTTATTGTAGAACTTTTATAATGAATACATATGACATTGAAAAGCTGATGGCAAAATTAATATTCCTTTTGTAATTAGTGGAATCATTATCCCATAATTAGTATGCTTTAATGGCCTATCTTTATATTTTTTGTGGATTTTTTATTCCATTTTAATATGTTAGATAATTCCTTTTTTGCTTATTATTGTGGTGTATAAGTAAGCTAGGTACATTAAGCTGAAAAATTACTTGATCAAGTCTCTGCTTCAGATCTTTAGTCTATATATGCATGTCAAATCATACTTAAAGTATAATTTTTATGTAAGGGGTGTGGTAGCCCAGTGGTTAGAGGGCTGGACAGCTGACTGGAGGGCCGGGGTTCGATTCCCGGTGATCCCTCTTGGCACCCTCAGCTTCACCCA
>LYUA01000546.1:308813-328807 GCA_002093875.1 Calopteryx splendens | reverse complement strand
GGGGCGGCAAAGGGAGGGGCCCAGGAGTGGTGGGGTGATTTAGGTGGCGGGCTGAGTGAGTGGTGGAGTGGGACAGGCTGGCCATTTTCGTTTCGTTTGTATGCACAGCTAATTATTCGGAACAAGAGCCGAAGGTGGCGATATTACCGTTTTTATCAGTTGGCCTGTTCCCGGCGTCCGCGATGAATAAAAGAGTGGAATGAATGGATCGGCAAAGGTGTATTCTGGGTAATTTCCTCTCCCCAAGGTGTTCTTGGACTTGGTTTCCGTTTCCGATTAATCTTTCCTTATCTGGCCGCCGGCAATCTCGGCGTGTGTTGTTGGCCGACCCCCCTCTTGGCGTGCCCTCGCGTCGGGGGCTTCGCCGCCGACCGGTCGATAAACGCGCCGCTCCCAGTCCACGCGAATAAATAGCCGCTTAATTTTCGATTAGGGTCCCAGATATTGGAGCGCTCTCCTTTTACGCCGTCGTGGGTCATTCCCTGGATCCAGTGCCCGATGCCTCAAATGACAATTCACGGTGAAATGGCGAAACCTTTCCGTCGGTACCTGTTGCAATTTTATTTTCTGCTGGACTTTTGGAAGCGTAGCATAGATTTTAGTGGTATCAAAGAATCGCTTGCTGATATTCAGTTAAATTTTAAATAAAATGACATCCCGAGTTTTGCTCAAAGAAAATTAATATAATAAATTAAAAAATGTTCAATGATTACTTTCGCACAGCCCTCATCTCCCACACACTTTGCTACTTTAAAAATCGGGGAAGCATTTAAAAGTTTCTAATCTTCAATCTAAAAATTGAGGTTAATGTCCCGATTTGGATATGCGTATGCATAGATAGTACGAAAAGAATGTTTTGGAGCCCTGGAATATGTAATCGGAAATGTTTTCATAAAATTATGAAATAACATGCAGTAATTGTGTGAATCACGATACAGCTTAGAGCGCTTACTATTATCAAATAAATTTGGCATTAAACTGGCATATGAAGGTAATTATTTTGTTGCCTCATTCGAAGAGCACGCTCAACTTCATTATTTATCTAGTATTTTGTAGTATACTTATGAAGTGAACTCTAAGACCGAATCTGTTTCAATTAATTGTTCTTGGATCCAATTATTAATTTTTTTAAGCATCAATTTTCGTCATCACTCATGTATTCCGAAATTCCATATGTTCTATGCAACAGCCATGAAGATTTAATGATCTCTTACGGAGGTCTAAAAAAAAGTATTTGAAGTATAATGGGTGATGACGAGAGAAAAAATGGTGAACCATGTGGCCATAGAGCACGGTATATGAAATTTATTTTCTTAACGGATGGTGAGTTCCTTTTTTATGGACTGCTATGGTCTTTTCTCCCATTGGCTGCATTTAATTTGTTATCGATTACGATATAATGAATATTTTAACGTTTGAGTTTCAAAATGAAGTCTGAAAAGTGGTCACTAGTTTTTAAACATGTGCATATATACCTACATTAAAAATAGGGTTTGGAAAACCAGATAGAACGGCCCCTACTATGCAGTGAAATAAGATAACGCCTATAATTTCCTAATTATACTCTTCCAATGTAATTTGTCGTATGTATATATTATATGAACCTATTTATTAAACCAAACCTATTTTATAGTGCGAAATGTTCCCAATGCCCTAAAAAATTTCTAGTTATGAGGCTGGTATGTGGCGGTAGGTATATACTGTCTATTAGATTTGTTTTGATTTTATTCGTCCATAAACAATCATTTAATTACATTTAAGAATTCGTTTAAAAAAATAATGAAAACTTATCGCTGATTTCTGATTTTCAATTTGCACATTTGAAAGTCTGAGGAAATTATTTTTAACTCTAAATTAACTTGAAAATTGTAGAGGAAGTGATCTACGAGAATTCTGCGGCCGTGTGACCAAACTTTAGCTGTGTGTTAAATTAACACAAACTATTTAACTCTAACTATTTTGAAAGTCATTTTCAATTTGTTAGAAAATAACTCCAAGATTATTAAGTAATGATAAAAGTTATTATTTTCAGCTACATGATTTATTAGAAATCAGATTCTTGTGAAATAATGATAGTAATGTGAAATTAATGAGAACCTGTAAAGCCAAAATTTGCTTTCCCACAGAATGATAGCAGATATCGCAAACACGGCACAGGTGACCTCATGTGGCTGTGCCACAAATATGGAGGAAAAATTTCACTAAACAGCCTAATACCTTAAATTCGTAGATTAAAAATTGTATCTTTAAGGGATACATTTTTCGTTTAACACAGTTAATTACGTTTCTCAGAATGATTCAATTATTTCCCACGCTTCAGTCATTATTTTGACCTCATTTTTATTTTTGATGCTCAAGGATGATAAAACCCGTCTTGGTGAGTTCTCTTCCTCGGCTGACACTAGAGCGAGCGAGAGCGAGAATCAAATGGATTGGAATAATATTGGTAAATAGTGTCTGGGCGCATGTAATTGTCCTCTAACATGTAAACCCCGACCGACCAAAAGAGCAAACGGACCTCAAGGAAGATCTTGTCGGGCATAAAATTCCCCACTGCACAAAGACGAGTAATACGAGTTACCCGATCTCCTAAAAATCCCAGAGGTGAGTGGAATAATTTGCTTTGAATCAAAAGTAAATCTTAACGCTATCGCCCCATCTCTTCTCACCTTCATCCTAAGAGGTTTTTGCAAATCTACATTCCTTCCCTGAACTTCAACGCGGTAATATCCTTTCGTAAAAAAATGTACTCACTTATCACCAGGCACTCCCTCGCATTTCCACGGCGATAAGAGCCTTCGCATCATCAACGTGGAATTTCATTCGAGGAAAGGCAAATGCTCTGATCAAATATTGCTCCGTATCACGCATAATGAATCCAAGCTCACGTTCGGGGAGGGGGTTGCGGTTGGGGCGGGCACGCCTCCCCGCACCCCTCCCCACCCACCCGCTCCGTTCTACCACCCGTCCCCCTGCCCACAATCGCCCGCGCGCGATGCGCAAGCGCCTTCGTCCCATGACCCCTTACCCTCTCCATCGTCCCAGCTAAACGTCCCGGAAAATTACTCACTAAATATTGGATAATCGACAAAATATTCTTGAAAACCTGCAGATGTGCTGATATCTGCATAGGTCCCCTTTCTCTTCCCTCTCTTCCTCCCCAATCTCTTTCCCCCCGCAGTTGAATTTATGAACCTGACTGTATCTCAAAATCACTCAATGATTACTCAATAATGAGGAAGCACTTTTTAAGCGAAAAACTACAATAACTCCTTCCATCACGTCTGTCTTGACATGCCATTTTCAACATGTGCTTCTCCGGTACATAGAATACAACTCCAGTTATTTACGAGAGGACCATGAAATATATAGTAATGGAAAAGAGAACACATGTAATACTCGAGTTTAGGAAAGAAAGACCATAAAATGAATATTATGATCTAAGTGTCCATTATGGTCAAATTAATAGTACTTCAACCGAAACAGACGAATTGGAATGATCTCACTTTTTTACTACCGTGAGGCCTAGGAAAAAGGAGAGAGCAAATTAAGTACTTCCCGTATTATGAGAAAGTCAAGTAAATCAATGATAATGACCAAGAGTATGGACCTCTTTTAATTATTTTATTACAGATCGGGTAAATTCTGTAGTTAGGCACTTTCCAAGCATAATCAGGTACATTATGATATTCTATATTTTGTAGTTATAGGGAATGAAGGGTGGCAGAAGGTAAGCTGAAGTGAAGAGAGGATTATTGTAGGGGTGTGTCCATCAGAAACCTACCTAAACCGCTAGATTACCAGTAATGATAATAATATTTAGTAAGTAGTTTTAGATGTTCGGTTTGGTTCGAGCTGGTACTGAGATTCGTTGGCTTTAGGGTCTAGTAGTAAGGTCAGTAGGAAAGCCTGAAGAACATTGCTGACATGTATCTTTCATAGAAAGTTGTGAATGATAATTTGATCGAGTTTGACTCGATTCGATATTACTAAAACTTCAATCATAGTCATATATCCGCTAAAAATGGAGTATTAAAATGAATATTCCTAATCAGAGGAAAATATTTTCCTGCCACGAGCAAAGCTTGTGCTGAATTTTCTTATTTTTATCCCCATAGCCTTATCGTTTAATGAGACCAGATTTATTGTGCTCAGAATAATAAAACTTCCTCCTAGAGTTTCCCATGGCCGCAAATCTCTTGCACTCCATATAATCCTTAAGCCATAAACTTCAAATTCTCATCAACTTGCAGGTTAAATACCTTGCCTCGATTCTTCTGCGTTCTCTTTCCCCTTAGGAAGTAATAATATTGTCCCAGTCTGAATAAGTGTTAATATTTCTACTCGGAAAAAACCTTTCGGCGATATTCCTCATGGAATTATTCACTCGGATAACACTTGCGGAATTACGATTTGAATTTCTTTGAAACACTACAAATAACTTATTTCGATTGGGTTTAAACTTTTTCCCTCGCTTCAATTAATGAGTAAACCAGTATCAGAAAATTCTGCCCAAGACGGGCATTGAACAAAAGCGTTATAATTTCCATGAAAATAATATCGAAATGTAAATAAGTAATATGTGCGTAATTGGTAATGTGCTATGACATTTTCTTGGCTATGACCATTATTTAAAAATGTGGCTCCCAAGTCAAAAGTCTTAACATTTTAAAAATCAACAATGAGGCATCTATGAAAAAGATCAATGATGAAAGTAGCGTTGAGTCATGCCTTCGAGATAGTGGCGTAAGCACTTATTTCATCTCTAGCGTAGTATGTTCCGTAAGTCTTTCTTGCTTCGCTTTACAATTTTTGATTTACTCCAGGAAGCTCTCTTTCTTTTACAATGCTCGTGTGGCCTACCCTGGCGATAAAAGTTTTGTCAAGTGTCAGGTCAAGTCTACTCGTGTAGTTAGGAAGGTAATGTTTTAATATTCAGATATATTCTTCCTGTACAGATACCTTAAAGACCATATTCCACCCAAACGTCCATCTGATAAACCGAGGTACTATATCCATGCATAACGCTTGCAAATATTTTTCGTCATTAGAATGTAGGAGATTTTTGTGTCTGCCGCGTTTTGCGGCACACATGTAGACGATCTGTAGCAGTTCATATTCTTTGAAGCATGTTTTCATTTAGCCAAGTCTCCAGATCCTTTATGTTAGTTTTTTTTTCTCGATAGTGTGTATGTTTACGTGGTAGTCGAGGCTGTTCTCATATTTTCACAGGAAAACATACAGTGGGGTTAAGTCTGGTGACCTCGGAGCCCGGGTACTAATTGACGCCTCTCTGCCGATCCGCCTTTCAGATATTGTATAATTAGAGTATCTCATCACCATGAGGCCGAAAAGAGGCTTAATCGAGGCATGAGAAAAAAATGAGAGTTTTCCGTACTAATGATGTAAATGGGAAGTTTTTATGAGAAATTATTTTTTCTAAAAGTGGATTATTTGGATAATTAACATCCAGGCACCCTCTACAACCAGCTGTATGCTGTATGATAACATTCACCCACGTGGCCATTTAGAATGTACCCATCTAGGCTTCTCTTAAGCTATATCATGTGGTATGGGTTCGTATAAATTTCGTACAAAAGAAATAGTTGAAATCCGAGTTATTTTAAGATTTCACCATTCTTTCCATTACTAGGGCAGTTAGATTTTTCATGTTTTAGATTGATGTTGTCCGTTAAATAATTTACCCGAATTCTTGTTCTCCTATTTTTATCTGTGCATTCTAAAACATGGGAACTCGCAAAGCGTTGCCAGAGAGAAAATTATGGTTAGTAAGATAATGTAGTGCCTATGCACTCAAAGGTGCGAAATAGTTTTCAAAATCTAAAAGAAGGCGTTTCAATGAAAAACATTTTGGATTTACTAAATGAATACCTATTCGGTAATAGCACCAAAATCCGCAAGGCTATAACTTGAAAACAATGAGCACTGCAGCTATATAGCAATTCGTACTAGCACGATAATCATAATTAGAGACCGAAGTAAATTTGAAGGGATAAAAATCCTTCTCAATCCGCCATATTGAACTAGGTACTCGAGACTGAACTTTAGGGAACTCCTAAGGTACTACTACCTAAGGAGGACATTTTAATAGAATGACTGGATAAGTATAGTTATCTACTGGGATTTCAGCCGTGCACATTAGGTATGTCGGCAGTAGTATGCAAAGTTTTTGGTATTTTTAGTTGGCTCACCTGTCCTCTCCTACAATCCACTGCCTAGCCCACCTCCTCTTGAAAATATATATGCCTATATCCCGTATTTCCATTCTCATGTACCTGACGATGTTGCCACGCGATGAAACCCGGGTCGTAGAGAAATACGCTTATGTGGAAAAACATAGTTGGTGAAGATTTTTTTTATTTTGGAGCAATTTCACAAAGTTATGCCTTCCTTATGCCATAGATTTTATTGGCGATATCAGAGTACTTATGAGTAACTTATAAGAAATTCGTACACTTATGTAATTTTATCATACAGTGTTCCATAAAAAGTACAATAAAAGGCATGAAAACGCACACCGTAATTTACGCATTCGCAATCAAATTACCATGATCATTGTTTCGGTGATGTGCAGAATCATCAGGTGATCAGTACCATCAGACTTTTTATGACTTCCAATGAGAGAGATTTCCTCGTAATTAAGTTTGGAACCTTGTCCTTGTTGTTACAAAATATACGAATTTTTCAAGATATTTTCCACATACTAGGTATATACCTACGGATTTGGAAATAGATTATTTATATTAAAATGTTCATATTTATTTTTGCATCAGCAGGAGTACAAGGAAAATGAGAGCTCTCAACGTAAATTAATTTTACATTATTTTTGACATTAATTTATTTTAATGGTTTCACATAAAATTAAATGTTGGAATGCAATAAGGTTATAGGTCCTGCCAATCTAGCAAACGCTAATTACTTTCTTCTTCTTTGAAAAATAAGGAAGTGGAAAAACCCATTGGTCTGAAGGAAAATTCAAAAGAGCATTTGAAAAGGCAAGGGAAACCGATCTAAAGAGAAATCCCTTAAAATAAAGTAATCTATCAACAGCTATCATTACGATATCTTTGAATAGTGAGGGCACTAGACATGAAACTGCGCAAACAAGTGATCGATATGTACTTAATGCTAACGTAAAATGAATTCCCCTGTTTGATTAATTAAGGTTTGTGAAAGCGAAATGAGAACGCTTATCTGCAGCGTTCGTTTCGGTCTTCCAGAGTAGAGGCCGTTGAATGGACGTCTCTGCAGACGCCGCTAGGAAAGTAACGATGCGGCTGTACCCTTCCTGATGGATGCCTACTTTCATTTAATGTCCCAGGCGAAACAAATGAAAACAGTAATATCCCATGCCAATTCATTTGTTTCAGTCCATGTTTTTTACGATCCTTCTGTCATTATAAGCGGAGCTTACAGAGAACTTTCATTAGTTACAGGATGAAACAATTTCACGAAGGAAAACCTCCTTTAGCCCGTTTTAAAATGTGCGACGTAAGAAAAAATGTATAATTTTCATGTCATTTAGCATTACCTTTGCGTTTGCCTCGTTTTCCAGAGCTGAAAACAACGCAATCCAAATTATGAGGAATGAAAGATTAATTAGGCCGTTATTATTAAGAATTATGAGAAATGAAAATGCCTTCCAACTGATGTCTTCTGGAAGACGGATGGGCGTTATTATTGTCATTATGGATGAGAAGGGGTTTAATCAGAACAGTTTGAAGTGACCCCAACTAGCTGGAAACGACCGGAACGTGAGCATTTTTATATTTTTTTGGGAAATTTTTTTCCGGCTCAAACCGAGACAAAATCCATTAATTTTCAGCATTTTGTTGCTCGGATAAGTGTTCCCGTGCTGTAACTAAACGACTGGTAGTGTGGTTAAGCGATGCTTGGAATTGCATTTCATCAGATGTGTCAGTAACAGACTGCTTATCCTTTCTGTGTCGGCGTCGCCCCTCAGCTTCTCAATTCATTTTCAGGAGGAACATGATAGAAGAAGAATAAGAATCTCGTACTGGCGTTTATGTCATCTTCATGTACCTCCTCAAATTGCGTAATTGCACTTCTTCTGTAAAAAATGGTTCGTTCTCTTTATCAAGACTCTTCTTGGCATGGCAAACGGAAAATCTTGTAATAGCGATAAAATACCTGAAGGATATTGTAGAGGAACATAACATGGCAACATTTTACCATAACTCCCTCATTTTGCTCATTACATTTATTTCAGTGATTACTTCCTTGCCGAAATTACTTCGCAACTATCGTTTGATACTGGTTACCCAAGTTTTGTCTACCTGCTAATTACGCGATGGATTTTATCGGTTTTACTGCCACTGAGATCTAAGGTAGGTAGGTAGTTAAGGTAGTTAGGTATTATTTCAGACCTTACATATATCATATAGTGATACCAGAAATGGCTAATTCAGCGCATATTTTCATTGCATCCGATGGCAGACGCTGAGTTTAAGAAACTTTCTTAGGTATTGAACCAGATATTGAATATGTTAACACTTGAATGCTATTGAACCTAATAGATGCCGAATTAACTGACCAATTCCTTAGAATAAGGAAATGATGAAAATTGACGGTTCTCTAAATATTACTCCCACTTTCATGCTTCAATTGTACAAAATTGTACTATCGTCATTACTTGTCATATGGATAAAAATGATTTAAACCTAAGCGGTAGTAATTTTGGTTTGTGAGATAAAGCTTATATATAACAATATCTTAGACTGTATGTGTGGAACTTGTTTCCAAAAGTTAGCAATATTGATATTTAAAAAAAAGAGATATTTGTGGCAGCAAAAACGTTTTGTTTAATAGAAGTTGCATTAAACAAAATATCATTATTTTGAAAAATATACATCCATTTCCCCAAAGCTGTCTAACCAGGCTGATTAAAAAAATAATAAATCCACTCAGGCTAAAAGCCTTATAATTAAATGAAGCCTCTATTTTCTAAGTCAGTCAGTGAACCTTTTTCGGAGTCCCATTACACTGCACTCTTGAGGTTACCTCATGGCCTGTATACATTTTTCCTCTTCTAAAGTCTTCTTCTCTCGTGATTTATCTTCCTCCACTGGTTGGCTGATAAGCTGGAAATAGTGCTCCTTCCCTAATTGTCTACAATCAATGAAAATTAACTCCGCGGAAGTACAGTAGGTATAAGATATTTCTCGTACAAAGTTCACGAATTTTATGCATTTATCCACTGAGTAATGCTATTTCGTAGTTTGGAGTTTTTATTCAGAAGCATGTGGAAACAGCAACCTTGATCTTTTTGAAGGCGTACCAAAATTCCTTCCTATAATAGGTGATGTCCATTCTATGGGGACGGGGCATAAGTGGACGTGAAGTAAGTGTACTTAACCGTTGGGCTATAAGTAGGGCGAGGCAGTTAGCTGCCCCGAGTAAGACGAAAAGACGATTTTTAATGCATAATGTATCCTATAATCTCAACGTCCTTCGTGTGAGCAAATTGAAAGGAGGATAGTCTCTTAATTCATATGAATAAATATGATTGCTCAATGCAAATAACACTTGGAAATTTTTTTCCAATTAATCAGTTTATAGTGTCACAATTGGAGAATCGTATTGGTGAACTACTTCATATAATGCCATACTACCTATATCGTGCCATCGTTAACGTATACCCACTTCGGAGTTGTGTTATGAACTCAAGATTGTAATTTATTTTCTTAAATAAAAAAATTCTTTTGTTATTCAATTCAGATTGAGAAAATTGGGTTATCAAATGAATAAAAGCTTTTTGTAGAGATACCGTACTGTGGTGAATAAATTATAAAAACACTACTATAGTCGATCTTATATATTACTATTGGTTGGGTTCAGCGATTTCTCTTCATTACCTAGGTGAAAAATAAATATATGGTCCATTTATTTTGCACCTTGATAAAGACAAGCAATTTTCCAATATTGAAAAATACATATAGTGGTAACATCTCTTATGCGTGGGCCTTTGTACTGTTTTTTAGTCTGTCCTGCTGATTTCAGAGGAGAAGTTGAAATTTAATGAAATTGTCCAGGGTAATCTAACGAAATTGATAAGACATTATGTAAATAGAAGAGTTTGAAAAACTGATAAGAAAGTAAAATTACTTTGTACCATGGATATTTAAAAGAGGTTTATTAATCTACCATGAGTACAGTTAACATTCGTAGGAAAATAAACCCCTTTACAACAAACCATCCACGCAATATGATATAACGTGAAGGCATGCACAGTGTAGCCAGGGGAATAATCTAAATATTTTTCAAAATGCGATGCTTCGAAAAAAAAAGATAGAGAAACTGCGCTTACATATACGGAAAAATTACTCCAATAGTTAATAATTTACGATTTATTTTAATTACTATAGGCGATGACATTGTTCACTGTTACCTTTAATTACCTTGTGTTTTATGTTTGAGTGCGGCAGAAAATTATGAGTGTGTGAGTTGATATCACCATTGAGAATCCAGTCGACATATTGTTTATAATCTTCTGTGACATGTTCAATGCGACCCCCTAAATAAGAATATGATCCAGCCGTTAAGCTAAATTTTATGAAAAGCTAGACCTCTTGGTGCGTACTATGCTATCAAAATTAATTTGAGGGTATATAGTAAAAACCTGATACGGCCATTGCATTACTTTATCTGTAGCTGAGGTATCACTATAATAAAAATAAACGTAATTTAATAAATATAATTTCAGGCTTCACTTTTTGGAATTTTGTCATCATGCACTAGGAAAGAAACAATTTATGTGATCCACCGAATTATTTTAACTTACGACCCCGGTTTCGACGGCTTAAGAGTGAAATTCTCAAGGTTAATTTTTTCATATGTTGTCCAAAGCTGGCTTTTCTAAGTAATTATTTGTGTCGTACAAAGTGTTTTATTTCTTCTGCATATTAATTAAACATTATATAGAAAAAATATTTTTTGTAAAAACTACCATGCTTACATTATCATTATAACTACCTACGAAATGCCTCCTCAAAAAGACGAGCATAACAAATGAATTTGTGCTGTTTCAATGAATCACCGCTTATAGCATTGATTCTATGAAGAAAGGTCACTAAGTCCTTTTCCATACAGTTTCCAAACAGTCCACACAGTTTACTTTGCTAAACATTCTTCTTTCATACTTATATCCAAGAAAATGTAAGGGTATCAGTGCTTAAATTCTCCTCATAATTATAGAAAATACTTTGTTACACACACAGTCTTCCTCTTCGCCAGTATTTTAGCGCCATTTACTTTTCTTATAAGTAAACAAGTAAATATTTTATAAGCAGGTATAGAAATCATATAATCTTTCTGAAGCGAAAAATACGTGTTACAAATTTCTTTATGATTTATTCTTTGTTTTAGGAATATCACTGTATGGATTTTAAGGATAATTTTTTCTTATGTTATTTCGTCTAAAAAATTCATCTTCTTCAAATAACCAATTTTCATTCAAGTTTTTTTTCCTTAATCATAATTTAATGGCGCATTTTTTGTATTTGTGTCACAAGTAGCTGAGGTTCATTTCTTTTGAATCACAGGTTTTTACTTTTGCTTGAAACTCAGGTTTTGGAGAATTTTACTGTTTACCAAACGCAAGTATCACCCAGTTTGAGACTAAAGGAGATTATTGAATAAAAATCGAACGAATTAAAATATTTTACGAATGATTAGTTCAAGGGAAAATATGCGAGTGACAATTTTTAATAAGCAAATACCTACAATATTTAAAATGATTTAATTACAAAATTCTCAACCGATACTCAAAGTCTCAACCGATAGACTCGATTAAATGGTTAAATGATCCACTCCCGTGGATCATTTAACCGTTATATCTTGTCTAAAATCTAATATGATCGCAATAAAGATGTTTAAAGAAAAGGTAAATTTCGTGCTGCACAATTTAATATTTTCTCTGCTATTGCTCGAACGAAATCCCAGTTTGCAACATACGCACACACGCACATTTACAAACGCATCAGAAAGGACATAGGTAATTGGGAAAATTGCCAAAAGTGCTCTGTGAATCTTTAAACATTCATTGAATTTGGAATCCTAATGTCGATTATTTTCATGAATACAAATCTTTCTCCTTTAATCGTCTGCGGGCATAGAAAGTAATAAATAGTTATGGGATTTTATTCGCCGATTGAGTGATTATTGATCATTTTTGGTAAGGCGAGATTTTTTCTCGCATCCGAGGGACCTATGAGAAAACTTTCTACCAATATTGTGGCGCTTAGCTGTTCACTTTGGACTGTAAAACCGAACGGTAGGTTATGACAGAATTAGTCTAGCTAGTAACGCCCTTGCTTGCAAACGCAATTAAAACTAGTTACAGGTGCCTCGGTTGTAGTTGTCTTTTATCTCTTCACTAAAAACTTGACGGTTCTACTTTAGTTCCGTATGGACGACGTTATTATGAATACATGCGTTCACCGCTTTGACTCTTAATCATAGGAATTCATCAGCTATGCATGCGTAATGGATGTGATATAAATTAACAAGTCTCTCCGGTCATCTGTTTGCTTGTAATGGTCGTAATCTCTTGTTCGTGGAAGAATAAGGTCAATGCCCTATTTTTTATGTTTTCCCTGGAAATATATTTTCCAAAACTATTTAGGTCCGTCTGTTTGATTATGAGCGTCTTTCTGACCACTTTTTTATGCTGTTACCTTAAGAACTGTTCAATGTTGAAAAAATTAATTGACGTCAATTAATTGCTAAGTTTTTGGAGAACGCAGAAAAACAATTTCCCATTCCTAAAAACACTCCTCCATCTGTCGCGCTCTTTGAAGGGCCTTCTTATATGTATACTATCTATAAAGTAAAGTTATACAACGTTGTGATTATCTCCAAGCATTTCGTAAAACCCGATGAGCAAAATCCGAAAATGCGCTGTTTCTAATATGTTGGGGATGTTCTTTTATCTCCGTGTGAAAAGCATTGATTCGGTGCAGAGATTTACCTTTTTTTATTTTACTTACGCATTCTATCGGAGAGCAAGTGATTTACTGAAATGAGGAAGTTAATCAATGTGTAGATTAAGATGAGAGCCTAGTACATGCCATTTTAAGATTCTTCGGAACGAGATAGAAAATTGAAAGTTCAAAACGACATTTTGTTCTTTGTCAAAACCGACAGCAATAGTCCTAAATTGCATATTTTTATAAATATTCAATTTTAGAAGTGAAGATAGTAGAATATTAATTCAGTTGCTGTTTTTGCTTGAGAATGGAGGAAATATTTTGCGTGTGACTTAAATAGCATTGCATTTTAAGTTGTAATTTGATAAAGTTTATAGAAAGCTTAAAAATTGCACATATTTAGTATTCAATTATCTAAGCAATATACTTACATTTGCTCCTCTACGATCATATGTCGACTTAATATTTTATTGTGATCAAATCATCACAGAAAAGCGAATCTGTAGAGAAGCTGTGGTAAAGGAACGAGACTAATGGGCCGATTTATGTCAAATCGGTCTCAAAATGGCCGTATTCATACCAAAAGGTCTGCTAAATGATCAAAGTCTAGGAAAGTAGCCGTAACTTGATGAAACTGGAAATATTTGTGCCATTCAAAGTGCCAAAAATTGACCCAAGTTCTGTTAAATAAAATATCCAGAGTAGATACGAAGTGAACACGATATTCGCCATTTTGACCTCTTCTCCCTCCCTCACCGGTCCCCTCCACGAATTCCTTTGTTAGTAATGCCAATTTGTTTTTACAATATTCGTTACATTTGCATTGAAGTTGTGACTAGTCCACATACATGCTCAATGGTGTGAAATGAAATTGATCCTAGAAAAACAATCGCATAAAACGTAGTTCTGCCTTTAAGACTGGATCCGCAAAAAAGGTCCCGAGGAGTATTCATTTTGCATTATTTTTCATGGTAAGTAAAAGCTCGTCGAAAATTTCAAACGGTACATAAAAGAGTTGGTTAATTTTGGACATTTATATTAGTATAAATAGGATACTTTACTGTAGGAATAGGTATATCTCCTGATTAGTATATAATTAAAATGTGCAATTTCGATGTATTTACTTGTCATGCCATTAAATATACCTCACATTCATTATATATATTAGCGTTATTTAAAATCAGAATTGGATATGATTTCCTTATCGTGCGGAATTGTGTTTTTGACTGATTATTCAAATGAATAGTTAGCCATTTGTCACTTCCTTTCCCGTTGGAACATGAATAAGAAGTGTTGGGAAATGTCGATGAAATGAGAATGAAGCCCTCTTTTTCTCTCTCTCTTTTTTAAACAGGCTGGGATATCTTTTCATTCTGTGATGACGTGACTGCGAGAAATGGGAACCATCGCTCGTGAACCGAGAAGAGAATTGGAATCGGCGCGTCATCTGAGAGGGCGAGGGATTGAGGAATTGTCCTCAGGCGATCGGACGCCGATGATCACGTGACCTCAACAAAGGTAAGGGTTGTAAAGTCAGGTCTGGGCAGCACATTATTGAAAACCCTGTCACCCAGCGGAACCAATATTTTTTTTGGTAGTCCATGCGGGCGACTCTGGGGGAAGGGTCGGTCAGGTTTTCATTTGGATGGCGTCGCGACGGGGGGGCCCTCTTGCGCCGTCGGGGGGCCCAATATTGAGCGTCGGGGCCACGCCGTGTCGCGGTTTATTGCGTCCACCGACCGGGAAATCTGAGCCTGAGGTCTCAAACCAGTTGTACTTCGCCCTCTCCCCTCTCGCTTATTATTTCAGGTTCTTTTAATCACGAAAACATTTGTTTTCAACGAAGGCCAAAAGCAATCTCTCTTCGGGAAGTGCTGGAACACGTTAAATATTGCTAATTTATTTGATTGCGTCATTATCCTTTCATTATGTATTTACTTTCAGGAGCCCGTCCGGTAGTAAGCGAAGAGACAGTAAACATTTGTCATTTCAGAGCGGCGGTAGTCGTAAATTTCAGTGACGGTAATTAAATGAAAACTGTTTCATGCGAGGTGAGAAATTACTGATTAATTAATCGAAATGGTAATTTTTCATGTCTGTTAAACGGATTGATGTCTTCAGCAGGACTAATGACCTCCCTCGCCGATGAAGCATAATGAGGCACAGCGGCAAGGTTCCTGTGTTGGGCAGATGAAAGTGCTCCTTTAACCGTGTGCCGAGAAAACCAACCGTGGAGTAGATAGGTCTGCTGCAGTGCCATGTATTATTTTATTCCGTTCGTTATGGCATAGCCAACGGAAGAGATCAGGAGCACTATAAATCTAAGAGTCCGTGATATAAATCAGTCGAATCCTTGGCTGTTCCCATAAAATTCAATTCATTGACTTTTAAATCTCCAGTATAGGAATATAAGTAGGAACACAAAATCGAGTCCGCTCGCATAACATGAACTGTGCTACGCAATCATGCACAATTATTCTAAACAAGAGTAATAAATAGAAATATATACCATCGGAAAAGTAATTTCATTGGTAATAACACCGGCAGTTGTCTTCAGTTTTAATTTATATAATCGCTTGCATATTATTTCTGGAACACACTTACCTAATGATAAAATTTGGACTATGATAAAATCATTTCTGACGAGGGTTTGTTTGCATCTTCAATGAAATGAAATTTTGCGCTCATACCCTGCGAGCCTAAAGATTTGTGCTTGCTCGGGAACATTAAATATTCATATGTTTTGACAGCAGATTGAAAATCGCCGATCAAAATTATGCCTTATTTCCGCATTGCTTAATTTTTTAGGAATAGTTTTTCTGGATCACAAAGTCAATAGGCCATTACACTATCAGTACGTAAATAATTTAAATTGTTTTAATAATTCACAGAGAAGATAGCTCTCTTCTCATAATTTCATATTCTTATATACGTACTAATCACTGATAACTGAATGATTTTACCATATGATCAATGCCTTTGAGAACCAACGCAAAATTAGCGAATTAGCACACTTTCATGATGAACCATCATTGACTCAGAGATCAGTGTTAACTGTAGAAAGTCTCCAATTTCTCAAGATAGCACTCATTTCCCGATCGCGCGAAAGTATTCATTTAACATATGCTTGCCAAAAGTACGCCTAGAACGTTTCGCCTCGTAGAGCCCGTGGGGCAGCGAAAGGTCATGCTGAAATTAAGAGGAGTGAGGCTGCGGCCGCCAAGGAGATTGTCGCCTGTCACTATCATCGAACGAAGTGCCATGTTGCAGCGGTGTGAGGATAGTCACAGTTAACTGGCAATAGATTGTTTGGTGTAAAGGTTTCGTTGAATGCGGGAAGAGTTCCATTGCGAAACTCAGGGAATTCGATTTTAAAGAGCAACATCGAAAATATTTAGTCATAAACGAACGTCGCCATTTTCACTGTGTAGCAAAAAAAATTGATTTAATGATTATGATTGGGATGAAATTGAGACGATTTGGTCTCCTCTTTCAACCGATCCCCATTCCAGCATTCGAGTTGTTCTCATATTAGAGGTCGTGAAAAAAGTGAGAAATAATTGCGTTTTATTGTACCAAAAGTAGTTTAGGGTCAATGGGAAATAGAAGGAAGATACTGATTCACATTGGTTACACAAGACATTAAATAACCCCGAGGCATTGGGTGTAAACGAGGGTGCTATAATTTTCTAATTATACAGTTCAGAGAATAGAGCCCGGAGTTTAAAAAAATTGTTTTTGAGAGCAGGGCAGTGTGAAGTGATTATTTCTGAGAATCTGAGTACGGGCGTTGGCTACTGGGTAGACTGTTGTTTTTGTTAGAAGCGCAGGACGGCCAGAGAGTGATGAGTGGACATGGGAATGTAAAACGAAATGCATGAATTTGAGAAGCCATTGCGGAGGATAAGGTTATAAAGTTAAATTTAAGGCGCCTTATTACGCAACCAGTTACAAAGGAAGGTAATATGGATAAGTTTCTATATCAATGGAGAGAAAAGTTCGAGCACAGGAAGGAAAATATCATTAGGTTTTTTGTGAGGGCTTAGTTGCGGTGACTCACGAGTGCATTAGTTAATTAATTCATTTGAGAATGGAAACACGGCTTAAATGCCCTCATTGTTAATTCAGGTACTTCCATTTTATTGATCTGTTTCGAGGAAAAAATGTAAGCAAGACTACCAAATGTGTCATAAAGACGATATGTAATTATGAATTGTATAGGTATTACTGAGCAACATAATTTTGAGCTAGGGTAGGGATACTATTCATCTCCTTTTTTTTGAGGGATCCGACGATGGTTACGACGAGGGAACTTAATGGTTACGGTATAGAAATAGTAACGGATGCTTATACCAATCTGCTTAGACTTGTGGGTAAAACGCTCACCAGCTAATCGAAAGGTTAGCTGGTGAAAGGTTCTGTAAAGTATTACTGTATTGTTGTTAAATTTTAAATTTTAATTGGTTGATTATGCGGGGTGAACCCGAGTACCTCTCACTCATCGTGGAACTTCAAATTCCAATTAGCACTAAGTATTAGGGAATGGAATTTTACTGTTAAATTCTCACTCTTTGGTTGAAATTAGGTTTCCTAGGCACCGAAACACTACAGATCATACAAGACTCATGCGGAGCAAAATTCGAACCCGCGAACCTTTGGACTCTACCCATCTGACTAATCCGGCTGCCAGTAAAGATATGACAGTTTCGAAATAATCGATTCATGGAAAGACGTTAAAATAGGATAAAAGAAGTAAAGCATGAAGTTTTTAATGGACGAACTATGATTATTTAATTCATTATGCATTTCTTAAAACAAAAACACCATTCAGAGACTAAATCTCTCTCTTGTTTCTTTCGTTGTGTTTTGCAAGGTAGGTAGGTACGTGAAGAAAGAACTTGTGATGGTTTCTAGAAGACTTATAATAAAACGATGGCTGAGCTATGTAATTAGTTATCGGCTGTCAAACAGCAAAAGGTGCGCAATCCTACTCTATATAAAGCTCTTATAGGAGACAAAAGTCTTACCAACCAGGTGGCCATGAATGAAGGGAAAAGAGTATGGTGTGGGCCTCACACGGGAAACGGTCAGTACAGAGCCACTGTCAAGGTAGCATGGCTACTGACAATGAGTCTGCATTAATCCCTTCTCGTGTCGAGGCGTCCTCATACCTGTTTCTCCCCAATGGTTTTCCGCTGATTGACCATAATATTGACATCGGAGAGTTCCAAATTTTGCTACCCTTTCGTCGGCAATAAGCATATACTTTTTTTGACCAAGAACTCCTGATAAGAGCTCCCCCGCTTTTTAAGATTATGCATTGTGTAGGTGATGGACTTAGTCTATGTAAATAAAACCGCAAAAGCTATTTTTTTCGCTAAATTACTTGTTTCCGTTCATAGCTACTGTTACTAATAATAGAAGAGTATGCATATAAGTTGCATTTATGCTCAATTTCTGTCGACGGTTTTCGGAAGGCCATTCAAAAGGTGCCACAAGGAGAAATCCCGAAATCCAAACTGGAATTAATTTTGGTCAAGCATTATCGGTTAGATGATGATGACGTCGGACAATGACATCTTCAAAGTAATTTTATCGAGCAATTCGATCGGGTAGTACACGATAGATTAACTTTATCTCGGCAATCGTAATACGTGTGCCCGTGAAAAATGAAGTAATAATATCGGTGCGATACATCTTAGGTAATTAAAAACAATTGTAGACATATAGATGCTATCTATCTCTCTACTTAATAAGGTTATTAGTTACAAGTTTAACTGCCAGTTAAGACCGTTATGGGTTACTGCGAGTTGGCACTGTAATTAAAACACTAGTAAATATTTCAGTAGACAGTGTATTGATTTCATGAACCTAACAGCTCCTAGGAGTGAAGTCAAGGCAAACGAAGATAATTGTGACACGAAGTTGGTCCGCCATTACAGCGGAACGGAATGTTAATAAGGAGAGTAATGTTTTAACGGTATGCTTGTGGGAACGCAGTGCTATATATTATGCAGTCGAAGGGGTGGGGGCATGTACCTAAATAGTATTAGGCATTATATTTTTACGGAGGGAAATCACTGCATGCCGAGGATGACTGGCGATGTGTGTTGAGCCCCGGCCACGAGTTATGAGTTCCCTCAGAGGCAAGAAGTCTTATCCCCGTCTCCTCGCACTTTGTGTCCATCGCGATAAAGCAGAAAATGCATATTCAGGAAGTGCATTTGCCACACTCCATCAAGCCCGCTTAGCGTGTCGCGCGATTTTCGTGGAAACTCACCAAATTCTCTCTCCGAGCGGCCCCCAGTCATTCTCTGACTAGGCACGCCATTCTCTAACTTGGCATTCAATCCACCGTAGATCAAAACTCTATTTCGAGTAGAGGTTATGACAAAACTTAAATTCGTGAGAACAACGCGTGCTGCAACACTAGGTGTGGAGCGTGAGTTTGTGGTTGACTTCTGAAGTTTAGGTCTTTTGGTCATATGAAAGATAACTGACCTCGGGAGAAATGTTCTGAAAGTCGTCTATTTTCTACGGAGAAGGGTTCTCTTCTACGTGGCACTCGGCTTTCCTCAATTTAATATTATTTTGCCTCTTATTCTTCATTTTTTAACTTCCAGTAGTGTAATTATTTTCGCCAAGCACTTCGTTTCATCTGTAATATTGTCTATCATTTGACCGGAGCCTGTTTCTGGTGACATAAATATAACAATGACCCGACAATACCTACCAAACAACGAAGTTCAAATTATGGCCATAATTCTTCCTTGTTTACATAATCTGATCAAGTGTGGATTTTATTGTTTCATCATTAACACTTATGAAAAAAATTACGTAATAAGTATTCTGAGAACAGTATCTAAATTTTTTCTGTCCTGCGTGGGATTTGTCGCAACGATTTATTCGTCCGCTTTATTTCTGTGTCTGCTGTATACATTAGTTCCGGATTGGAAACAAATAGAAACATGCGGTATGTTTTAAAATGAGCGGGCACTTTTTGTCAATGCGTGACAGAGATGGCAG
>LYUA01000546.1:288085-306425 GCA_002093875.1 Calopteryx splendens | reverse complement strand
CGGAGGAGACGAGACCACCAAGGACCTGCCAATCACAGCAGATGACCAATGATGCTGCTTCGAAAGTTAGACGATGAATGGAGAAGGTAAAAAATATGACTAGTAGGAAAGTGAGAAGCTGCTTAAATGATATACAAACCTTCTGTTTTGGTACCACGTTTTCACTTGTGTGTCGGTGAGCGAGAGCTTGGCCGCCAGCTCCAGCCTGTCCTGCACACTCAAGTACTTCTGCCGTTCGAAGCTGCGCTCGAGGGTTTGAAGCTGGGAGTCCGTGAACGCCGTCCGCGCCTTTCGCTGCTTCTTCGTCAGGTTGCTCCCGCCGCCTCCGCCGCCCCCGCCTCCGTTTCCGCCCCCGTTTCCGCCCCCGGGACAATGACCGTTGGTGCCGGAGTGGTGGTGGTGGTGCGTGTGGTGGCCATGCTGGTGGTATGGGAGACTGGGGGACTTCACTCCTTCGCTGCCGCCGGTGGAATAGTTACGAGAGACAGGCGATTCCGAGAGGTCCTTGAGACCTTGAAGGGGAAGAAATTTACGAAGTTAGTATGAGACCTGCATTCACATGTGTCGTACAGTTCACAGAATAGCTCATTACATCTAATAGAGGACGCCTCATATTCATCCACTATTAGGCACACACAGTATCTTCTGATAGTGAATTATTCACTGTACCTTCAATATTTTTGTGCTAGATTAATGACAGCCTGATTTAATTTTCCGTCAAGTAGTAAATCGGTGGCTTACATTATTTTTTTGGCGAAATTTTAATTTGGCTAGATATGCTTCTTCTTTAGAAGGATATATTGTGACTGATGACATGGTATGCAAATTATTCGAATAAAATCTTTCTAAATGGACTGTAATATTGCGAAAAATCAACGGTTCCTGGGTAGTAACATACCTACTTTCACGAAACCAATTATTTTTTAATATACGGCTGTAATTATTTCTGACTGAAAACGTGATAAGTTAGTCAAAAATAGAGAAATGTATGTTACAAAGGTGGAAATGGGAAAAAATGATATCCATAAAATCAGTAAAACATTAAATGAAACGGCCAATTTTAGGGGTTTGAAAACAGGTAGGTGAACAGCTTTCCTTCAGTGAGGAAATCGGATGATAAAAAGTAATTTTTAATGTGACCTCATTTTCCATAATTATCCATAGTTTACAATAGCCTTAAACTACTAATTGAGCTTATTACGTAAGACAACTGAAATACCTAAGAGAAAAAACCATTCCGTCACCGAAAGCCAGGCTCCCGTATATTGTATTTTTTGTAGAAATAAAAAAATATTATAATTTTACGTACTGACAATCATCGATAAGTGAAGTAGCCAAAAAGGGCCGAGGAGATTGGATTAGGTACATGGGACCACAACTCCATGAGCACAAACTATTGTCAGTTCATTTGAAGATGGAAGTGACGTCAAGTATTTGTATGAATCTTTTAATTTTTGATATTAGGAGAGAGCTCGAGAATAACATATGAGTGACGCTTTTCTAGGTTTTCGAACGTTTGTGAGTGGAAAGGGAGCTGAATGAAAGTGATCCAGGAAATTTGAGAACATGGTAGTCTAGTGTAGTATGTAGTCTAGTGAGGCATCACTCTAAATTTCATGTGAATAGACGATTCATATTTCGATGTTTTTCAGATGCGGTTTAGACTTTAAACATTGGTGTCCGTTGAATGCATTATCTCTGGATTCTTCGGAACTATTCTGCTGTTACAAATGGGTATTACCTATAGTGAAGTGTGATTGTCAAATGCGGTTTCTGAAATTATTGCAGGAACAATTTTATATACCTAAATAGCACAGCTGCATGGTCGCCATTTAAATATTTTTAACGTTTAGTGGATCTGTGGTTTAAGAGTTATAATACCTGTAAGCAAGTAATTATATTTATCTGAAATTTCAACATATACCGAGGACGCACTGCTTTGGTTATATTAGGGCCGTGCATATTATTAGCCGAGCCGTGCATAACAAGCACTTGAAATATAGCACAGGCTATATACATTATTATAATATATATGGAAGTCAGCTGTTGATTATCTACGCAGCTTCGTCTTCTCTTGGACCTCTTCGGTAGTTACCTGCTTAAAAATTTATCATAGTTGATTTCAGTATGTAAATTTGGTTAGGAACAAAACAGGAAGTACATATGCCATGTAATACAACCTATACTAAGGCAATAATTTGAATCGATTCTTTGGAATTCTTTTATTGGTAATAAAATATTAGAAGGTAGTTATAAAAGTAAATGCTATTAATATAATAATCTTTTCAAAGAGTTAAATAAATAAATGAATTTACACCAATTATTAAGGGATTGTAATACCTGCAAGCAAGTAACTATATTTGTCATAAATACCACATAATGATTCACTATTTCACAAAATAAAAGTATTTACGTTCGCTCTACTTGTAAATATCAGTAGCGGTTGAAAAAAATTGTAACTTTTACTCGCGTTTGATGATTTTTGAATAATTCTGTACAACTCATGATTGCGTTTTAGAACCGGCGCCTACCAAGCAGGAAAGGAGAGCACTTTGGGGAAAATATGAAATTCATGCATGAGCAACTTATCTCTTTCTCTCAGTTAGTGGAAATATAGCGGAAAGCCTTCAACTCTCTATTGTTTAAATAGAGGAGCTATAGCTGGAACAATAAGTTTGCAAGTAACGACTAAAAGTAATCCCATCTTACAAGTATTCACATCTCGCAACTAAAAGACTCGCTGCTTGAGGAGTAATACGACGTTTTTCTTTCTGCTAATAGCTATAATTATCCCCTTCAACCAGGAATCCAGGATGTATTTATCATTTTATTTATTATTTTATTTTAAATTAAACATTATTCTCATATTTATGCATTAGGACGATTTTTGTGTTAACTATTGTTATACCATTGTCATGGAAGACAAGCCCGTCGGAAGATAATCCTCTTCGCTCATAAATATAATCATGCGATATCAAAATCTCTTGAAGTACAAGGATAAAGAAATATAAAGGAAATGGGATGGTTAGCCGGTTGGAAGCCCGTGAAATTACTCCTAAGTGAGCATGAATGAGAGCCGTCGTCATCAACCCGAGGGTTGTGATACGAGTGTCAGCTGGGAGGGTTGATGCTCCCCTTCACTTGCGCACAGAGTTTATGCATTGAGTGGATGGGTGAACGTTGGTTGGTTTGTTCGAAATTTGAGTTCCTTGGTCTGTGTTTGAGGTTTTGATCTGGATGCATCGGTACCCAGGATAGAACGTGGTATTGATTCAGTCGAATGTGGGTGCGGGTATCATTAGGATTTGAAAAAGAGGTCATTCGATCAGCAGCCTATTGTTTACCGTTCAAACAGATAAATACATCCAATATATATATAGGGACTAGTAAAGGAAACTAAGTAAATAAGGCAATGCCCATAGTGCGCACCCAGCATTCCTCAGGTACCAACTATTAGGGGACGTCTGATAGATTTATCTCATTCGTTTTGAATATTTTGAAAGTTTTCCCATAGAAAATTCCCTGGCAGATAAGAAGTTGACTTTCAGTAATATATTCCCAAAAGGTCTTTTCTTTCCTTGTCTCTTGCTAATGAAATTATCATTTCGTGTCTATGTACCAGAATTTTTCTGAATCGGCCTATCAATTCAGTCGCAAAACTGCTGCTGCTCGTGCATAATAATGATGCTTTTATGATAGAAAAATGAGTGAAAAGGTCTCCAGTGTCTCCTTTTCAAATTATCTTTGTGGATGAGAAACTTTAAATGAATTCCTTTATTAGAGTGGCAATGTTGTTCAACGTTTACTTGAGTAGAGCTGTGAAGATTCCCGTTTCTACACATTATCGCAGGTACTGTCCCTTGCCCAGAGGATCAGATAGCCCAGAGGTATCTTGTCGGAGAGAGTCAATTGGACTTCAAGACATAAAAAGAGAACTGGGTGTAAATGTTTCAACTTAAGCTTTCATATTATTTTATTTAATAATTTAGCATTAAATCAGCTTTATAGGTGGAAAGTTCTCGATTTAAAGCGAGAGAGAATTCAGTTATTTCTGATGCATATGAACTCACGTTGACTCTATGATTGAATTGTTTTACATATGGCGGAAGAAGTTTACGGATAGAGATTTGGAAAAATCATGTTGCTGACGGTGAATATTTTTGACCTCTCACTATAAGTCGGAAAATGATTAGGATTGACGTATTTCCATATAAATGAAGCAGTGTTTAATGATGAAAAGCCATTTTGAATCAATTTAAAAGTACAAGGGTTTTTGATGATTAAAATGCCTCTTTATTTAAAGGCACTCGTTGACTTCCTTCAGTCATATGTTCTGAATTTTTTACCGCTAAAAATAGTACATTTAGAGTTCAAAGTAGGCATGATGGTAAAAGATGATTTTTGGAATTATATACTTATACTATAGTACTATTTGAAGAGGTTCAGATAAGATGAGTCTCACCTATAAGAAGATTGAAAAAGATTTAATTTTTAAATATTTTATTAAAATCTGTTGCTTTTAATTTTTTTGATATCTTTAACGTGTCGAAAACATTCTATTTAATACTCCAAAATATTTACGATCTTATGAATGCAGCAGAAAATCAGTCTCTCACCGAGCAGGGAATGAATGACTATTCCACGTCTGCGTTTGGATATAATTGCCCAATTTTATTTACTTCTCTAATAATAAAGTCGTTTAAATAAATAATAAAATAACATACCTGACAAAATCGACAGTAAAAGATGATTTTTTTTATTTTTGTGAATGGTAAATTGAAATATCAACGTTGGAAATATAGGTAAAAGTTAATAAATTAAAAAATGTCCATTTTAAAAATTAAAACATAAAATCGTGAAATTGGTAGATTTCATTTTTTTCCTGTTTGATAAACCGTGATTCGTTTATTTCGCAATGCATGTGATACTCAGGGATAGTCTGCGTGCTGTCGTCGTCTATCGCCCCAGGAAACGCAAATTGAAGCAATAAAGTTCTCAAAAACGACTCTTCTTGCACGGAACACTTTAAAAATGTTCATATACTATTGGCCGACGGAAAAGAAATGCATTGGGGGATTAAAATCAGGAGGAGCTGATTCCACAACGTCGGTCTCCGAACAAAAGCTGTCCGCCTTTGAAAACGCTGAGTTGGAGCAGGGGAGAATAAAAGTGGGAAGTTGGGGAGAGAGGAGCGGGAGGAGGGCGTCGCTTTTTACTGCCGGCCCTGACGCCCCTGGCCCCCACCCTCTGCCATCTTTTCAAGCAGATATCCGGAAGCGAATCCGAGTGGCTGCCTTCGGCGGCAGGAGTGGAGGGAGCCGCCCCTCTCCAAACTGCCCCGGCACGCTCTCCAAACTACGACAATAAAGGGGGCCAGAGCCCCGGCGTCGCCGTCTTGCAGCCGCCGCGGGGGATATATATTATGGCCTCCTCTCCTCCACAAGTTACCACGGAACTTCTGGGAGCGGATGCACTCCACTTAGCGCACACTTTTCTCCATTTCTCCGCCAATATTCACTCAGCGACATCTGAGTGTTGGACATTATATTGAAACCATTATTGTTGGGACCGACCGCTGAGAATGGAGACAAACGTGGGCGATGCAGTACCTAATCATTTTGTTTTAATTAGTAGCATTTACCTATAATTTTACATAATGTATGAGTAATAAATTACACTTCAGGCTATCAATGTTGGCTTTAGTTGTGGTAGGAAATGCATAGAATGTAATTATTCAAGATTTAATGTATCTAATTACACGCAAATTATTCTTTGAGTATGTTTTAAAACGACCTATTAAGTTCAAGTAAAACTTAACCCTAATTTCCGTCTATCGTCACAGTTTTTGAGCTGCAGGATAATTTGATATGTGAGTGTAGAGCATAACTGCTACTGAGCCGTACAGCGTGTTAAATTTACATATTCAGGTTAGAGATATTGGGGATGGGAGAATATTTCCTATTTCGCTTGGTTTTTGGCATTCAAAAAATCTTGGTTTTAACTAGGATTTCGAAACCAGAAGGTAGCAGGGACATGACGCGGAGCCCGACCCGGGGCCCTATGTTCATAGCCAAACGCTCTAGCCTGTAGGTTGGATAGTCGCGTATCAAATATTAATGAAATTCGGCCTGAAGAAATCCCTTGAAGGGATACTTTACGAAAGTTTTATTTTATTCATTTTATGTATAAAAAATTTTAAAGTAGTGCTCAGCTCTAAAAGTATTTCTTTTTGCGAATTTTTGTATATATATATTCGTAAAAGATATTTTTTATCATTATCATTCTAAGCTACTATTTTTTGTGACGGAAAAAACTAAACTTGCCGGGCGCCCTTGAGAGAGCACTTGAGATTTCGACACCCTCTGTTACCTCCCAGTTTTTTTATAATGAAACCTTCCGCTTTGCTGAAATAAATAGCTAGGCATAGCTTTAGTTTTTAGTGTTAGCATTGGAATTTTAAGTCTGCGATTTAGAGAGCAATTTTCTTCGGAATATATTCACAGATATAATTATCTGACCAAAAAAGTTTACTTGCTCTGCTCGGATGAGATCCTTAGCTTTTGATTTATCAATTAATCCATTCGATCTACATGCCTGACTGCGTATTAACCCGACCAACTATTTGGACTCGTAAATATTTGTCGTCTTTACGTCCGATGAAATTAGAACATACCTACTCCTGTTCCTGCCATGAATTACAGATAGCATGCAAATATTTCATTTCGAGACATCGTTAAAGAAGGCCATCAATCCTGTGATTTGTCTGAGTAACTATCGCGACAATTCTCCTAATGGCTTGCCTCTTCATGCAATCATATTTCGATTTCAATGTCTGCCATTATTCGCAGTTATGTTCCTCATTCGGAGGTATTCCTCTGTAGTTTCTCTTGTTCACTTTTCCCTTCCACAACAGGTTTGACCTAGTCATCATGCCTTAAAAATTTTCCAATAAGGTTATTTCTTATTCTTTTAAGTTCTTTCATTAGACTTCTTTCTTCTCCCTCTCTTCATTGAACTTCATTTATTATTCAAACCATCATCAATCTTCCTGCCGCACATCCATTGCTTTCGATTTTCTTTCTTTTCCGTCGCTTTTATCGTCCGTGTCTCAACACCAGGTACGAGATGTACGAGTTGGTCATCGAAACGTCGGCATTGAAAAACCTGACCCGGTGAAGATCCCGAGGAAACTTCACTCAGGTGACTACGCTAGGGAATCAAAAGGTACGTCCTAATGATGTTTCTTTTGATGATGTGCTTACTTCTTTCCAGGCAAATTTTGCTAGCTGTCATAAGACTTTCATTCTGATATAGTGATTTCTTTTCTATGTTCTGAATCCCATGTATCAAAGCTCTGCCACTTATAGGCTATTATCTTAGTTCTATTTTTAATTTCAGGAGGTACTTTTACATCATCCTTTCCAAGTTAATAAGAGTAATCTTGAAATCTTCATTGTCCCTAGTTTGTCGGAAAAAATAATACGCTTATTTTTTCGCAGTGGATCCTAAACATTTTTACTATGAATCACTCACTTTTTGTGCTCATCAGCTCATAACTGCAATAATAACACTATCAATTAATCCATTTTTGTCTAGTGTTAGTAGTTTTGAGTAGTATCAATGGCTTCATTTCGAAATCAAGCATTGCAGAGCTGACTCACCAAAGTGTTACCAAAAATAAAGTTATCGCGTCAAATCGAAATGGACCTCGAATATATTGATTACAGAACTTAGCTAAAATATTTTTCAGGGTATTAGGTTACTTCAAAATACGCTATTTTGTCGCTTGTGTTTTTTACCTGTAATTAAAATGATTTATGTTTGATAAAAAAATTGCATTAAAGTTTTATTTGATGATTTCCATGATTTCGTTGGTTGCATAATTAATCATTTTTAGTTAATTAATTAAATACAATTTTCACAAGGTTGTTCACTGAGGGTTCCATGTTTTCCTGTCGTAAGAAGTGTTTTTTTTACTTTCAATTAAAAATAATTAACGCTTTGAAACATGTTTATAGTAAGTTCTCGAAAATACAATTTATGATAACTAGCTTGCGATTTAATTCATGTTGTCATGCAAAGCTAGATACTTGGTGAGAGATGTCGAAAAAGATGTTCGTTTAAATATCATGCAGCTAACTAGTGTTCTTTTCGTTGCTGTTTTGTTTAAATTATGGTTTTTCACTGTTTCTTCAGCGCCTTTCTCCGGTCGTCTTTTCATTGTCTTAATTACATTTAGATAAATAATTTTCCACAAAAAAAACTGTTTAATCACGACCGGTTTCACTTCATAGTAACATCATCAGGTGATGATGATGATGTTACTATGTAAAGTAATATCATCACCTGATGAGGTTACTATGCAATGAAACCGGTCGCGATTAAACAGTGTTATTTTTGTGGATAATTGCAAATTATTTATCTAAGTGTAGGTAGGTAATTATGAAGGAGTTGCAGACGGTTGAGCCAAGTAAGATTTCTTATATTATGTCTTAAACGAGTTCATGTTTTTTTTCGTAACTAAGTACACGTATGACGCATGGGTTTGGTCCCATATGGTGATCAACCAACCACTAATACTTATTTTGCTTACCTCCGCCAAAGTCTTGGCAAAAACGTATCGTTTCGATGTCCAGATAGGTATACTAAATATGCCTCTCACGGCATGAAATAACCGAGCCACCGTATTGCTGTCACCATGAGTTCCAGTTTCTAACAATCATCATCACCATTTCCCGCGGTTGGAGATCGGACACCTAAAACTGCAAAACCTCCCACGAAGAAGCTTCGGCTAATATATCTCAGCCACTCATTAATATTCATCGGCGCATCCCAGGTGGCCATCACTCTTTCCCCCCCAGATTTATTCCGCAGCATCGAGTCCTCCGCACACACGGTCGTGACCGCACGGTGGGGAGGACACTATTTCGTGCTAGTATTGAGGCGAAATATGTGTTTCCTGTGCCACGCGTGCGAACCTGTGGTGGCGCGGCCGTTTCGTTCGCGTTGTTTAAAGTACTCGCTCACCTTCGTGCCGGGGGACACCGAACCGCCAGCCTTGACGGCGGGGAAGAGGTGGGGAAAAGGTGAGGGAATCGAATTGCTTCAGTGAGGTACCCTGTGGGACGGTGCAGAGGCCAGTAATTTTAAACACCATCTCTCCCGGGGCCAGGGAATTGTACTTTTGCCAGTGCTAATTCCCATGCGTGTAAACGATATCAATTAAACAGTCAAGAGCAAAGTCACGATTTTGTAAGACCAATCGTTATCAGGTTCTAAAGGCAATGCCTTGTCGAAATAGCCACGTATCTCTATTCATCGCTGCTTCCTTCAAGCTTCTTCTGTACCATGCGAAGTTAGTCACTGTTTGTTAAGAATTGATTATGTCTTATTACATGCCCAGTAAGTTTTTTCCTCCTTTGATCTATTATTTTCAAAAGTGATCAATTTTCTTTAACTTTTTCTTAAACTTACTCATTCCTTTCTCTATTTGCCTAGCCTATCTTCTTCCAGATCCTTATTTCCATTGCCTCAGGCAAATAGTCCTTTCCGCTTTTCTGATGGTCCATGTTTGGTCTGATGCTCCAAACTAACGTTTTGGTGAACTATTTCGCGGGCGACATGCTTATACGATTATTCATTAAATATTTATTTTTTGTTATATAATGCTTATTTTGCTTGGTCTCTATTAATCCATGCATCACAGTTACTTTCGTTATTTATGTTGCTCCTAGGGCAGCAGAAATTTTCAATCTGATCTATGATTGTATTGTCCTGTTTGCATCAGTTTTTGTTTAATTTTCTCATTCCTATTACGTTGTTTTTATTTTTTTTGACTTACTCTTCATGATAAAATCTTTTAGGTTTTTCTTCTAGGCCAGTGCAGCTCGATTTTGATATCATAATTTAGAGCAAAATTTAAAGTCATAAATATGTCCAAGTGCTAACACATTAACTGTTAAGTATCCTAGAACGGCGATAAGAACTGCGAATAGAATTAGTATTTAATTTATGTCCAGTAAAAAACTTAAAGAAATATAACGATCAAAACTTACATTGGTATAGACTCGAATGGGTTCAAGCTATAAACTCAGAAAGTGTGTATTAAATTTATAAACTCACCCTTTCATTCAGACCCAATGTGGAAGTGTAAACCAACTAGAATTAATCAGGCGCACAATTGCCTTACAAGACAGAAATATTATTATTTTTTCAATGGGTGGGCGTATTATAAAAAAACAAAGAGTCCTCGGAATCCATGCCAGAAAGTTTCCTCTCAAAAACTAAACTAAATCCTTAGGAAAGTGTGAGGTGTGTGGTGAGTGCGTGGTGAGATAACCCAGGGTTGCAGTTATACGCACCCCCTTCCACCATGATCATCAACTGTGCATTTAATTTGTCATAGAAATTGAAATTTCTGTGTTTCTGGTTTTACACGCCTATCTCGCTGCCAATATCCACTGCTGGTCCCTGGGCTTAGAAGAAGGTTAGTCATACACGACACCACACCACCAAGCCAAGCACGACGACGACAATAAAGGGTGATCCTATACTTTGTGTGAATTGAGCAAATATCCCTCATTAAGTGCATTCTGGGAGGGCCTCTTCGAATCGATAAGGAGTGGTTGGAAAATATTACTCCTTAGGCCGGCACACATTAAGCGAACAAGCTCAGCCCGTCCTTTCACAATCCGTCCGGTGATTGCATTGAGCGGAACGAATCGAATACGTTCTTTTGATGGGGATCGCAAAAACTTACACGAAGGGTAGTAAACATACAGAGGCATCAAATAATCGCTAGCCGCAAGAAAACCTGAGGAAACACCCCCAAAAGAAGTCATTCCTTTGAAAATTGCCCAGTGACGGTTGCGTGACCATTTAAAAACAATGAATTTTTTGCATACATATTTGTACATGTATTGCCATTGATAGCCCAATCGGGCCATTTTTTATATTTTTATACTTCCTAGGTTTTAGACCAGTATTTTTTCAAAATTGTTTTTGCAACATTTTTTTGAAATTTGGATTTAACAATATCTTAAACACCTCGAGAATTTACTTGAGAGAAAGACTTAGAACAATAATCAAACACTTCCTGATAAAATTGTTTGAATTTCATAAATTTTACCGATTTTTAACTGTATTTTTCGGTTTTAACTCCACTTACACTATTCTTTGAAGCTTTAGGAATGGACTTCTTGACCATTTCGTGATTTTCCTTGTATTTGGCGAAGTTGATTTTTCCCTGCCCCCGGCGAAGTCGCCATTCTTCTTTAAGGCTCATACATTCCAACCACACCTTCAAGGCCCCGTGAGATCTTGGGCGATTAATCTCGCTTGATGAGAGGAGGACGGGGTGGCCGAAGGGATCCACGGAAATCGTGAGGGAGTCTCCCTCAAATTTGAAGTAAAAGTCCGCGAGGGCACATAATTTCCGCCTGTATTAAATTCAATGGAGAAAGTTCCGAGCAATCCAAATGGTCGCGCAGTTGTTTGATTAAGGCAACTCGTTTTGCTTTCCCTTCCAACGCCTCGGTGGTTATGTCTCACGGGAAATGGGGGTTCTCATCACAAAACCACTCATCATAAACGTGGAAACTCGCGGCAAAGCCCCGGCAATAAGGATCTCCTCGGGTGGAAATAGGAACCTAGCCACGTGATTCATGCGGGAGGAGAAGGGGCACGTGAAGTGATTAGGTGTGTAGTGGAGATGATGAGGCCTGCATCTCGTAAATCCGTAATTAAGACAAGCACCATTTTAATAATTTGAACGCTTTCTTACCGTTTCTTTTATGTGTCCTCTCGTGATCACGTACGGCCTTTGAATTCATTCGACAGCAATTGTGGGTGATCACGGAACACGCAGATCGCTTCAAGGAATTGGTAACGGTCCAAAAAAAAAGAATTAGTATCAATGGAATTGAACATCCACGGTTGAGGTGCTGCGAACATATCTTAATGGAATCGAAAAAGAGGGAATTAGGAGGACCCCGTCTCCAGATGGAGCTCGTATTAGCCTTAGCATTCACATTGAGGAAATTAAGTGTTGGAATTAATTATCTTTATCATCAAACCATAGGCAGAAACTTTGAATATTTAAGGTTATTTTCACCTATTCTAAAGGGGTGCATGCTTTTAGTATTTCGCCAGTACGCTATCACGTTATAACTCTTATCGCATATGATTTAATCCATGCAAAAAATTCCCAAGGCTGAAAAAAGTTTTCTCGGAAAAAGGTGAAATTTTGATTGTATTTAATTCCACTTGAAGGTTATACGGCACCAAACTGAAGAAAATTATGAGCTAAGTGTTTCTTCATGCAGTCCTATAACTACTACGATCCACACATTAATCACAGCCGTCATCTTCGCTCTACTTATTGAAACTTTCACAGGAGGTTCAGTAAATAGCTTCTCACGGGCGTCTTACGTTTTAAGGAAGTTAAAGTGGAAGTGAGAACTTCAATTAAAGCGTAATTTAACGAGTAGTGTTCTGTAAATTGTTGATCATAAATTTTTTATTCGTATAATTTATTGTGCAAACATTTTATTTGATTATATATCGTTAGGTTAATGTGTAATGTAGAAGTGGTACAAGTGTCGTTGAGTTGTCTCCAGTATTGCGCCAGCAGCAGCCCTTGCAAGTTTAATACGCGTTCAGTTAGCCTACAGCAACGATGGAGGCAACACGCGAAGGGAAATACGCGGAATTGAAATGTTGCTTTTGCCTTAACAAATCGTCAGCCGAGGCTTATATAATGCTACAGGAGCTAACGGAGAGTCTTTTCTTCACCAAGAGTCACCAAGAGAGATGGTTAAAAATGTTTTAGAGGGGAGACAATGAATTTCAAAGGAACGTGGACCCGAAGCTCCATTCACTCTTACTGAAGCAAAAATTAACACCGCTGCAACCATTGTGAGAGAAGGTCGCTGAATGAGGAGAAGATCACCATCAAAAATATTGAAAATTTCGCTGGGGTCCACCCACACAAGTCAGTAACGGAATAATTGCACATGATACGTGTTTGTGCTCGGTCGGTTCCGAGATAGCTCATACCCGAACAACAAGACATTTCGCGTGGAGGTTCGTTCGCAGTTGAAGTTGATGTTATAGGGAGATGAGGAGTTTCCTTCGAAGGTTATCTCTGCAGATGAAAGTTGGCTGCAACATTTTGATCGTGAGAGGAAACAGCAAAGCTCTCCTTGGAAATCTTCGGCATCACCAACACCAAAAAGAGCCAAAGTGGTGTCTTCTGCTGGGAAATTTATGGTCTTGTCCTTTTTCGATTTTCTGGGAATGGTGTATCAGCATGTCGAACCAGCACACACAACTGTAAATGAAGGATACTATAACGATGCACTAAACATTTTCCAAGGCCATATTAATCTCAAAAAGCCTCATTTCAAAGCAACAGGCTGCTGCCCAACGATAATTCACGGCCTCACATCACAAATGTTGTTGCTGAATATCACACGAAAATCAATTTGAAATGTATTACTCGTCCTCCCTATAGTCCAGACCCTGCCACCATGTGGCATTTTCCCAATGTTCCCCAATGTGGAGAAACACCTTCGCGGAGAGCGTTTTTCATCATCAGAGGGTCTCGTCAAAAAATGGCTTCCTACATGCCTGTGAAGACTATTAAAGAGGTGGGAAAAGTGCATTGCTCCCAATGGGAACTAATTTGAGAGGGACCATCGCAATATGTGGAATGAAAAACAGGCGTTGTTAAAAATGAATGACCGTTCATTGCTGAGATATCTTCGATGGATAAGTCTATGAAAACTTATGCATTCATAAAATTACCTGCACTGCCGAGCGATAAGTGACGTCCTCTTCCTTTCAGGCTTTCAGTCAATTCTCATATTTTCAATTGAAGATTCTATGTAACTCTTCTGGTCCATAATGGAAGAAAAAGAAAGATTAACTTTGTAAATTCCACTTAATAAAATTTATTACACGACCTTGGTTTCGACACCTTGTAACATAATACAAAACCATGATACAAAGTGTCGAAACCATGGTCGTGTAATACATTTCATTAAATGGAATTTACAAAGTTTATCTTTCTTTTTCTTTCATCATGGAAAAATTCCAAAAAGTGAAGCCCGAAACCGTGAAACTTATCTTCTGGCCCAGTTAACTCCGACCAGTCATAGGTGGCGCATGTGACCTCAGAAGACTGCAATAAATTACTGTTCGAGACATGCATTATGAGTACCAGCAAAATAAATTTTAAATACATATGTTTATTGAAATTTATGTTTATTAGCGTATTTTATCAATACCACCATTGCTTTCATCTATAGCTCTTTTTAAATCCAATTCGTTCCACTGGAGACAATAACATCTGTGGCCCTCTAGCATAGGGTTCCACAGCATTGGGATGCTCCCTAGTTATGGATATTGGTAATGGAGGTCCTTGTTTGGTTTTCTTGGAAACTGCTCGAAGAAAGAGATATGGTGAGGAGAGTTGTGGACAGCATTTGCAGTATTGTCGGATGAGGTGATGATGGCGCTTCGGTAGTATACCGAGTGCCAGCCAGTGTAGTAACTTGGTTAAACCCAAAATTTTCTCTTCTTTCATAAGGTGTTTTTATTTCAATGTTATTTCAAGAGTTTGAGAATCCTCTAGGAAAATTGGGTAATTGTTTTTTTATAAATTTCGATTACCTATTGTTACCTTTCCGGCACGTTAGATATCAGCTGCATAGTATGTATTTCTTATTGAATATAAATAAATCATCTATGCCTGCGATGTGGATCGAAAACAGCCACCTCGAAAACATATTGAAGACTTTTTTTTTCAAAGAAAACGTCGTGTAGCTTTCCAATAACATGTCGTTGGTACTTCGCGTGCCGCGAGGGGAATACGTTAATCGGCTGAAGAAATTAGTAGGCTTGGAAAAGGGGTTGAAATTTCTCTCTTAGTGTATCCTGGGGTGAGTGAATTCATTCACCCACAGGCAAGATGCAGGTCTTTACTTCGTATGGCAACCATTATTTCCCGAATCAATCGGGTATCCAGGTGAAAGAAGCGGTTTAAATTTAGATCAGCTTGAAAAAAAATTGCCTAAATCTATAATTAGAGCTATGTATTGCAAAATTTGGCCAATTTGATTAGAGGTATACCCTGTTTCAAACTTGAGGCATCAGCTGCCCTAGAAATGTATATACGTACACGAGCGTTACATATAAGGGATATGCTTAAATCGAAGGAAGTTAAAGAATGAGGGTTTTATAAACTTACGGAATAATTGGGTAGAAGGCGTTATGCATATTTTAGTTTTCTGGAACATTATTCAATGAATTCGGGGTTGCGAAGCCCATACTTATTTGCGTATTTACTGTAATAAGGCTTGCTTTCCGTCAGATAATGTCCTCTGTGCAAACGCTAGTTGAAAGCTGAGCATCACACTCTGCTGGAAAACACACTACTTGTGCTGCGTGATTATACGTTATTTAATACTCTCAGAGGACGATACTGGCTCACTTAATTGCTTCAGATTCTTAATTCCGAGGCTTTTATCTGGGCAACTTCTCTCGCATATGCTTAAATGATTCGTTCCTTAAGATATGATAATAAGTGAGTGCCGTTCCTTTGAGTTTAAATTACATTTGAATATGTATTTTTGAGAGATTTGCACGTGAAAAAATCGTCCACTTTGACCGGTTCAGATCAGTTAAGGCGGATGGTACTTTTCATCGCTAAATTCCCTCAGTTATGCTACCATTTGCGCGTGGCTGTGTTGAAATAGTGCCGCGGAATTTTCCTCTACCCCTGGAGAATGTACCGCTATAATACCTAAATGTAAAATACCAGCATTTTAACAAAGAAGCACATTGATTGTGAATTTATCCGCTAATGTTTTCATTCGCATGCTTATTCTTAATTTGGATGCGATAAGCATCGTAATCCAATAACCCTGCTTAAAGTGCTCTTAATAACAAAAATAATGCTATTACATTTTTATTTAATATTGAGACCTGTAGTGATGCAATAAGAAATCCTGATTTATGCTAGAAAATACGAATTCCTCGTTTAGAGTAAAATTTAATTCTTTCAAAATATAAAGAAAACATATGATTCTACGCAGGACTTAAACCATAAACTGCATTTGGCAGAACTTGATTTGCAGCGCCCAAAATACGTGTCTCGGTGGCTGCCTCCGGTGTTTCATTTTTAGGAATTTTTGTGTCCTCCTACTTTTCCCGACTTGTCTGCTAATGTGATTGCTCGCAACATATCTCGGGCACCGAAACGGATAGGTATGAGAAATAAAGTTAGTCTGAAGGGTTGAGCCTTCTAAGTATTTAAATAAATATAATTGTTGCCTTGGAATGGTTATTAATTTTCAATGTAAACTCTTATTTATCTCAAGTGTTTCAAGTGAGGCACACTGAAGGGACGACTCCGAGGCGTCGTCCAGGGCAACTGACGTTGTTGCATATCCGAAGTCCCAATCACTTCCAAGATATGGATATAATGACACTAAAGTAAATATATAAATATATAGAAAATTCCACTCAAATCATTATACGTAGTCTTACCCATTGGTACTAGCATAGCGTAATCTTACTCTTGGTATTAGTAAGTAAATACCTTTAGATATGTGTAAAAACTGTCAATGACAAAAAATCAGAATTGAGTGGGATTAGGGCAGGGGTCTCAATTGGTAATTTGCCATAGAAAACGAAGATTTCAAAACGTTTGTGCGGTAAAATCAAATTATATTTTCATGGCGATCTTCTGTACACTTGGGAATATTCTTGGATTTTCGATAATTATGATAGCAGGTAAATGAAAGATTTAGAGAATTGCATGGGTTTTCGCTAAAGGAAGCGCGATATGCTGTTAACATAGATACCCTCCGTAGCTGAACGAAAAAGTGAATAAAGATGCTTTGTCAGGTGCTAGTAATTGTATATTTATACTATTATACCTCTCCTTTTACAGTTGTTAATATTATTCTTCACGGGATGCAGTTGCAGTTCTCAGTGATCTAATTTAATATTCTTAATTTTAATTAAAATTTTAAATGAGATATTTGCAAAATTGCTTTTCATTCATTGCCATTATCCTTTTCCTTCCCTACCGAATTTATCGTTTTAGCAATGCTGTTATGAATACGTAAGCGTGACCTGTCAGATTCCGCGATTCCCTGAGAAATTATGTATAACAAGCCGATTTTCTCGATTCGACCTCATTTTATCGCATTTATCTCCTAATAAGTGCGTTGATATTCGATGTCAGCTACAGCATTTCGACCCGATAAATGTGTCCTGTTCCGTAAAAGTTTTCCTTTTGGGTGAAAAAATATGGAATCGCACATAACGGTATATCGACCAGATAGTCGATCGACAGATTTTCGATACCTATCTGAACCGAGGAAGCTTTGACTTCACGCACTGATTGATGTGGCCCCCGCTGACATTGACGCATAATTACTGGCCAAATTTTTTTTGTGCGGTGAAATTGTGGAATTGACGTCTCACGGCATTTGCCGATAAAGTGTCGTGTCTTCGGTGAGTGGAACGTGTTTTCAGGCGCCACGGAGGTCTCTTCCGAACTAGTGAGCCCAAATTGATTGCCTGAGTGCGCCATTCTGGGGGCGGGTGTCGCTTTGGCCGCAGGAGGGGGGGAGGGGTTGGGATTGGGATTTTGAAGCCCCTGTGCGATGTGACCCTACTTCGTCCTCAATTTAATTGCCTTGATATGACGAAACTTCTCTGACGATTGCTTTCATCTTCAGCGTGTCTTATGGCTCATTAAGTGGAAAAAAACTAGTGAATGTGTCTGCGTGTTATCTTACTGAGATTAGCAAATAATTTTCGAAGTGCTTGCAATTTTCTGCCAAGTCAGGGGCTGTTACCCAATCTACCTTACATTTCTCTTGAAAAAACATCGTAATGACTAAAAAACCTCGAAATAAGTGATTAACCAACTAGGCTACCTCAGTTCTCCCTTTTCGACATCCCTAATGTTTTTAACTTCTAGTATATGAGGAAAACTACCTACTGAAATATGACAATGGTGCTATTAGGTCTATGCTTGAAATAATTATTCCAATCCTCGAATTGATTACCTATGATGATATAATATAATATGAATATCATCATATATAATTAGGGTGATTTATCACATAAAAGCGTGGAATCATGAAGTTTAACCCAACCAAAATATCTACAATTGGCAACATGACCTTCCATTAAAAGGTGTTTTACGGTACTATTAGATTTAACTGTTATTTGTAGGGAATAAGGATTAAAAGGTTGATGGTATCGCCCGTTACTTGGTGGAAACGATTCATCATTGAAAGGCAAAACAACTTTATTTTTC
>LYUA01000546.1:266302-276729 GCA_002093875.1 Calopteryx splendens | reverse complement strand
GGGGGTGGGGTGGGGAGGCGACACCTTTTTGTGCCAGCGAGATACGCCTACTCAGGGCGTCCTACGCTGGGCTTCCGTGCCACCTGCTCATAACTATAAATTCAATGAACTTCATAAACAATTACCTAAGGGCCACGTCTGGTGGCATTTCCATTTGCGGATCCTATTTCTTGGCGCATGCCTTACTCCGTTTTTGAAAGAGTAGCTAAATGAGCGTCGCGAGCATATAGTGAAATGCATACATTATATGAGGAATATATTCAATGTGAGTTCTAAATTCACGTAATTCGTAAAATTTGTGATATCTGTTCATGCTTGGGATTTTCATCAAAGTCTTCATTTATTGTTGATATCAAGCTTAAATAACAATAGTGTCTCTTCGATTTTACCGACGGTTTCAACTCACAAGCGAAATATTTCTATCGTATTCCTACTTGGTTTAAATCATCGATGGGCGCTATCGAATTGTTCAAATTTCTGAAATTTATATATTTAAATGTAATTCTTGGAATGATTTCCAATAACCATCTCGCTTCTCCCAAACTGGGTCTTAATCATAGCCAGTTGTTCTTTTAAATCCTAATAAATTATAAATTATAAATTTTATGTTCACATTGCGGTACTTCCTTCCGCTGTGCACTTTTCTTTTCACCCCACATCATCTCGGTTCGTTCAGTATCTCAAACATCTTTCGGAACGTCAATAAAAAAAGGTTCTCGCGGTGTACGCAGGTAGAATCGAGGATAGAGACGGTTAGAATCTGCTCTTGCAGTTTATTTCCAAGTTGTTAGAGTTGCATTAATGTTGTGTGGTTTACGAACCTTGAAAGAAAGGCGTGTCAGCAGACTCTCATTCCTGCTAATAATTCCTATCTACGACCCATCCTATCGAATAACAAGTCCATGATTATGCCATGGGAGCGCGATGGGGGATGGATGGAGTCTTATTATAAAATCAGCTGAATATTATTATATTTCAAGTAACACCGTTTAAACCCCGTTAATCTGAATTATTTATTATTTAGAAATGATTTTAGCTCAATTTTAATTAACTAATATTCTTCTTGCAACTTAACTCATTTCATTTTAATAACAATAACTTGCTGCTGTCCCTTCCTCGATACATAATGTCATGACTGGTGATAGAAATTATTTTTCATGAGTGCGCCATTATATTTTTTGAGTCATGATGTGCCACCTCGTGATAGTGGGGAAGAACTGGGCAGTCGTTGAAATTTCCTACGTGGCCACTGAAACAAAAAGAAAAGCCTCTGAATGGGCTAATGCAGTTTTCAAATGTCTCCTTCAGTTTTAGAGAGCGCCAGTGTAGAACTTCACGATTGTGTATAATTACGTGTTTGATATTTGAAGAAAAGTTAACGTTCATCAGAAGGCACCATGATCTCTGAATAAAATTGAATCTTTTGCACCATGTTTCCTGAAAAGAAACTCCCACGTAACGAGTATTTTAGGAAAGAAGTGAATTGAAGTTGTCATCGGCGATAGAATATTCTTTTAAAACAAAAACGAAATATTTAGTAAAGAATTCATTATTCTCTGCCTCTTTCCCTATGAAAAATGTCACACTGGATTGCATAAGGCATATGGGTACTCTATTCACATGAGCGGCGATTGATGATTGACTTGGTGGATGACGTATGCATTGGTTGATCCAAAGTTTTGCGGTTTAGACATCAGCCGAGGGCATTTTTTTTCTTTATCTGGCTCGGTTGAAATCGACCGTTTCTGGTTTTTAGTCTGTGGAATTCTATTGAATTAAAAAAATAGATATTTTCCTCAACATAATCACCTTGCAACCCACTTTGATGAGTACAAATCATGTGGGTAACCTATGCTGTTTTCTGCAGTGAAATTGGCGTTTCATGTGGCACGAGAAGGATTGTACAATTTATTCAGACGTTTGATCGTACAACTGAAGGAGCTGTCTTTCATTACTAAGAAGGCAGAGGAAAAATTGGCCATAATTTTGCACCACGCAATGGTATACTAAAGCCATGAATATATTGTTCATGGTTTTTTCTGAAAAAACTATTGCTGAAAATCATTCCTTTTGTTTATTCAAAACTTAACACTTTTAAATTTCCTACTGCCTTCGACTGCATTTTTACTCACATCGTAATTGTTTTAACCCTTTTGAAAGAGAATCACTTTCAAATTCTAATCTTCATAGAATATCATAGCATATCTTGACCAATCAAAGCACAATATACTTATGTACTTAGAAATTGTGTGATGCGCTTATTAGGTATATTATTCCATTCAACGTCGGATTGCGTTCCTGATGAAAAATATCCCTTTCACCAAGTTTCTCCTTTTTTTATGCTACCTAATTCTCGTCAGTTCTCGTCTTTGTCAGCGTAAGCGCGATTCCATCACAGTCGCAACTCGCTGAACACCGGGACTAGTGAGAGGGAATTTAATTCGATTGAGCCCTGAATTGTAACATTTGGAAGGAACATCATTTTCAGGATGTCCTTGGATGAAAATGTTACCGATTTGTCCCGAAGCCGACACTTTTTAAGTAGGCTTGTGCATGCCGTGAGAAATGACCTCGACCGTGGGGGCACCTGAAGACCGAGCGCCACTGCAGGCAGCTAGGCGCTCTCGGCATCGGTTTCGCTGGAGCGTGGCGCATCCGCGGGCGAGGATGAGCGACGACCGCCCCTGGCCCTTGCCCGCCTCGGGATGCCCTGGGGACGGGCGACCGACGACATCCCACCTCTCCGTACCATCGGGGCTTTTCCTCGGGTTGAGAGGGAGGGCGCGGCGGACGAATACCTATTTCTTTTCGGCCACCTCTTCCTCGTGTGTGCTGTCGCGGCCTCGTAGTCGCAGGCGCTTATCCACGTATGTCACTCTTTAGTCACCACTGAACTGTTATTAGGCCGGTCTTTTCGAACTTCTTGAGTGGTGATACACTGTCCCCTTTCTTAATCACTGGAGACAGACGCGGAGAAATGGCTTACATTAATCTACTCTTGACTGGCTTAAAATAATAACAACTACATTGACTTGCTTCTCTTCGTCAATTATTAAAAAAAGTATTAGATATTTCATGGAGAGGTATTCATTCATTCATCCATAGGAAAACTTGAAGGATACTATTATTCTTACATTTTTGATCGTACATATAAATAGTAATTGAGCTGTTGAAATAACGGGAGTTTAAGGTTTTATTGACCGAGCTGGTTGCTTACTAGTCTAATGGTGTTCACTGTGAGTTCGTCCAACATGGTCCGAATTGGCGGAACAAAGAAATCACCGAATGGAGACAATCATCAAAAGAAGCTTGGCACTAACCGTCAAGAGCCGTGTCTTGAATAGGCTTGGAGTCACCGCCGAGGAACGAGCCGGGTGTGCTTGGGACGCGGCGGTTGGCCCCGCGGTTACCGGGGAGTCGATGGCGTGTGTCGCGGCGCCTCTCGGGACTCCGCTTCCCCGGCTACGGCCGTCGACGCGGCCGAGCGGTGAATGAACGCGGGCGCCGGGGCGCCATGGCTCCCTCCCCCGGGTTCGTGGGAGTGGGAGAGGCCGGCGGCGGAAGCGGCGTCACTTCCGGCCGACCACCCCGGCCCGGGGGCTGGATGCATCGGGAGCTTAAGCGCCGGCACCCGAGTGCTCTTCGTCGGTGCTTCGTGGAGCTCAAAAGGGATTTCTGCCTTTAATTACTTGACATCCGACGCCCCGAAGATGACGCAGCGTTTTCGCCGTGAATAGCTCCAAGGAAGCGGAGCGGCAGGAGGCAAAAGAGTCTCGCGGGAACTTTTTCCGGGTTGGCCTATTGGATTGAGAACGGAGGGCTCCGTGGAGTGGGGAGACTTAATTTGAACGCAAATATTTGGCTCAATCGTCACAAGCCATTAATTGCGCGGCGATCGATGTCCAGTCAATATGATGGCTCGGAAACCTCTGACATTTTCATCGTGCGCCTATAATGAAGCGGGAATGAATTGTTTTCCGAAGAGAGTCAGGAAATGTGCATTTATGTGCCGGTCATGCACGGATGACACTTGTTTCTTTTCAATTAAAATTTTTCCATGAAAGTGAATCCTCTTGTCAGTGTTAATAAATAGGCGTCAGTAATCGGTATTGTCCTAATATTTACGATGACTCATTAATTAATCGGAGAGTTCAATAGGAAGGTACCTATACATAGCCTGGAGTTGAATAGATTTATGTTGTACGTTTGGGAAGATAATGATATGCTTTTATTTTACTGGAGGGTACATTTCCACGTAGACGCACAATTAGAGCTATGAAAATAATATTAAGTATTATTTCATCAATAATCATCAGTAATTGTACGGTTAAATTGCAAATAGATATTAAGCCAATTATGGTCTGTGAACGGATGGTCGCCATGTCGCTTTTAGTTAAAAACAGCGAATACTTTTCAACAGCGTTACCGTGACAAATCGAAAAACTGTTGATTTCTTTTGTTCTTCGTATGCAGACGAGGAGTCGCATCAATATACAAGCGTTTAGTATTTTATCCCTTCCACCTATTCTCACGCTTCGTGAAGCTCGAGATGGGGAGTAGGTATTTAGATCGGTTGCTACGTAAAAGCGAATCTCGCCGTTCCGCACCCCCCCCCTTCCCCCTCCCGGCCTTTGCCCATTGCTTGAGTCACCTCTTGTGCATTCATTCCCTTCGCGCAAAGCAGGCCATAGTTCAGTCTGCTCCTCTGGGGCTGCAGGTCGGACGTGAAGTTGAATGGGGCAGGACAATACTCATGAGATTTCACCACAAGCGTGACTACCAGAAGGCTGGGGTTTCCAAATATTTTCTAAGGGCGATGTGCCCCGTATCCATAATTAGTCCAGGTGTGATCCCCAAGAATACCATTTTCACCTCGTAAGTGACTAATTGTAAGAGAGGATCAATTGTGAAAATGAAGATTGGTATTTATTAAAATGTATACATGCATGCATTTCAGAGTGCAATATAATAAGTTAGGAGGTGAAAAAAAACTAAAACGACAAGTTTAAAATGAAAGATGATCATCATTCCGTCACCTCCGATCCTGCAAAGAGCAGTAGGTATTGGAATTGTGTAACAAAAATTAGAATTTCTAGTTCCAAGCATTCATACTTTAAACAAATACTTGAACGCTCTCTCGGGTCTTCCCTGTCTCCCCAAGGAGATGAGACGCACGGCTTGGGAACCACTGGAGTAAGGTGCACTGCGCTTGCAAGCGAATCAAGAAGAGTTATTTCAAAATGAGTCATTCCTACCGATAGTTATTCCGTTTTAGGTGTTGAGAGGCATTTGTCCATTTTTCCTACGTGCCTTTCTCTTCCACCTCTATCCGTAAACGGAATATTTCATCTAAAAAGACAATTCCGAAGTCACCATTTGAATCCTTGAATCTTGACCTAATAGCCAAGTACTGGCTATAGTAGTAGATAGTACAAGTTTCTGCCGAAAACGTTTCCTTCCGTAGATTTAGAAGCATAGGCATGATTCTGGTCTTACGAATTACAGAACTAATCTGTCAGAGAATAATTTGATGTTATACATTATAAACGATCAAAATAGGTGCATGGGAAAGTTTCAAAATTTAGAGCTTTATGAGATTTTTCAGTCAGCGCTAAAGGTCACCGCAGTTTTGAGCATTACGAAGAAACGGACTTTGGTTTTAATGGCGTGATCAAGTAGCCGATTCGCGTTTTCACTCCCATGACTCTTACTTTCTGATTTTTCTTGTGAGTTACAAAGCAACATTAAGTCGACGGTTTCAGGCTTAACTTTGTGGAACTTATCCATTACGGAGAGAAAATAAATAATTATAAATATTAAGTGGAATTTACAAAGTATAATTTTTTCTCTCCGCAACATTAAGTCATTTAATCGGTTAGCCGTAGACATAGAATGAGTATTTAAGTATGATTAAACCTGAAAGTAGCTGAGATACGTTGGGCATGAAAAATTGCCTCTATAATAAAGGAATAAGGATAAAATCCTGGCACAATGTAGTAGTTTAAAAGTCCCCTATTAGTTAGGCCCTTTTGTCAGTCATTGGAAATATTGTGGGCAATATTTCAAATACATAAAGCATTTCAGAAAACAGTGCTATACTTTCACCATCTCATTATCCTGAGAGACACCTGCCTTTAGTTACCAGTAAAGAGCTTCTTTAGTTACATTGTTAAGATTTTTGCTATAGTGCTGGGATACCACTTTTCTCTTCTTTCACTATACCTATCTGGTGGGTATAAGTACTGTCCAACCAATATATTCGATTGGCTCCTCAATGAGCGATACCTCGTATGCTCAAGCTGGATTTCAGTTGGCCACTGCCAAGTCGGCCGTGTTACTCGTTGATTGAATATGGGCTATTTCTTAACTCGAGGTGCGTTCTGAATGACTGACGTTGGGACTATAAGTACACTTGCGTGTGGTTACGAGTGGAGAGGGATTACTAAGAGGCACCCAACAGCAGAGGTCATTTGCCATCAAAGGGGGTTTCGTGGGTAAGGGAAGAAGGTGAGAGGAGTGGGATGGGGGTGGGGGGAGTGGAGAGAGACACCCTGTGTCGGAATTGGCTTAATGGACTCAGCGGAAAGCGGCTCATTTCATCCTCCATAGCAGGGAGCGGCACGAATTAAGCACTCCTTTCGGGGAGCAGTTTGGTGTATTTTGAAGTGTCTACCACCACCGTACTCTTTTCATCAGACACTATTGCGTCACATTCATTTCTAAATGCATCAGAAAAACCATTACGGACACCAAAAGCACCCCTTCACCGCATGTATTGCGACTTTGGAGGACGATAAATTATTGAGGACAACTGGAGTATTTATATCATAGAGAAAATATAAACTCGTCTGTGTAATTGATGAAATTTTCTCTTGAGTATGTTTTTTTGCTTGGATTTTCGTGACAAAATTCATAAGTAGAATTTTGAATCAGCATATTTGAAATGTGATAGTCCATCTTGTACTTAACTCTTGGTCATCATACGGACACAAACCAATAACCAGGTTCCCTTTCAAAGAGAAGGAACGCACCAATGATATCTACTACGCGAAGGAATGTAAGGATGAAAAAAACGGTTTGTTTGTGATGAGGCAGCTGTTGACGTTTTTTTCCTTGGTCGCATGATAGTTCGAGAAATTAGATTTCTGCCGTGAATGAGGGTTCGTGGCCTCGCCTGTGGCTCAGTTGTGTTCTGAAGAAAGGCTGGGATCAAACCATATTTAAAGTTCCTTGAATTGCACTGTAGTAAACCAGCGGTGGATCGGTGGTTGGAACTCGCAATTCGATAAACGCGCAAAACGTTCCGTGGCAAAGGAGGGAGCAAACTTCTTGCGAACACATTTTCCCCGGGAGCAAAAGAAAGGGCGTGGATAGAGTACTATTCCAAGAATCCTGCGGGGGTCCGACGTTGCCTTAATTCGCACTCGCTGGAGAGGATTGCGCTCTGATGAAAGGTTTGTTGTCGGAAACGACCATTTCTTCAAATCGTTTCTACTTGACCCACTTTGGAGTTGAAATTGGATTGCCGGATTCAGGGGCTCGGAGCTTGGCCCGAGTCAACCGGGAACCGCTCCTTCGCCCTCAATGCCACACACCTCCGAGATGGTCGTCTCTCAAAAATCTAATTTGGCTCGGATGAGAAGCGATTTAAAATAGTTTCCAGCGATCCTCATTTTGCCCGTCCGAGTGAATTGACTCAAAGAGATACCCCAACAGCCTTGGCCGGAGCACAATACTTAAGCGTTTGATTTGGATATACTTTTCATTCGACATAGGTAGTGGAATGACCAGCCAAACTTTAAAACAATAGTAATAATTCAGGAATTACGAGTTGGAAGTGAGCCATGTTCAAATTGATACTTGGAAAATTGCACAGATGAAAATTGGAATGTTGCAAATCTCCATTTGAAGAAAAAATTTAATTTGAATTAAATATTTCAAACGGATGGTTAAAGCTTGGACACAAATATATTAAGTCAATGATTCAATGAGATTAAATGTATAACTACAATAAAAAATTATTTTTACCGTGCAATTTCTTCTAGAATAAACTGTTATCAATTCTTTAACCGCCTTATTGCGTTACTGGCACGTTTGCTAAGAAGGATGATACCCCACCATGCTCAAGCTAAATCAATCTCAATCTCAGAAAGACCAGCCGCCCCTACTTAGGGCTGCAAAACATGTGAGGTAGTTCCAAAACAGAATGGGTAGGCTGGTGGGTTAATATTTATTATATGCCAACTATGTTCCCGTACATAACGTGCCATTGTCAACAGTAGTTTAATGTTACATACTGTCACTTAATATAATATCTTTAAGTCCTTAGGTAAAACATAATCCATAAGAATACATTTTGGTCCTACTCTTACGCACAGGTGGTGCAGTAGTGATAACCTTGACTAAATATTTAATATGGTTAAATTCAACAACGAATAACTCCAGGAGAAAAGTGTAGAAGTTTATTAAAACTTTGGAACTCATATATGGGGCTTTTTTGCAGGGCTTGTGTGAATTTGAACGTTATTCCTGCTGCTTCTTGCAAATCTCAAGTTCCCAAGGTTTAAAATAACAAGCAGTTAGTATTACATAAATAAACTAATAAATAAATATATATTTATATTATATATATATCTCGTTCTATGAGACAGACACAGTAGGAAAACGCATGGGAAACAATAGATTCTCCCATCTTCAAAAATAATAAAGCCACCTCCAACCTTCTAAATAAATGTCCCTCGGTGACGTTTCACCGACCCAGTACCACCCCGTCGACCTCACACCCCCATTCCACCTCTAACACCCCCGCCCGCCGCGCCACAGCGCACCCCTGCCAGCGCCTACGGTTCAAACTATGTCCCCTTCTTCGACCTCTGTCCACCATCAGCCTTCCCACCACAAATATCCCACTACATATCTCAAAATATCATCTATCTCCTCCAATATAACTTCTGCCCATCCTTTTACATCGGAGGATACACCACCCCCTTGAACTTGCGGATCCACAATCACCACTTTTCGGCAAAATGTGTCACTCGGTCCTCCGCAATTCTATTTAAACCCGGCTCCATTGTAAAACATTAGAAGAGTGCTTCACCATCTTCATCCTTCAGATCCTACCGCCGACTGCCTCACGTGTCGAATTACGTGCGCATGAACTCGCGCACATATGGTTAACAACGGTATGGTTAAAACCGGGGATTAGTTGCACCCGTTAACCACCACTACCCAGAATATTAAAAAAAAACCCCGCTCCCAAATCGCCGCCTCTCTCCTCCCCCGACCCTCTCCAAACCACCCCCCCTTCGTCGAAACCCACGCCGACCACAGCGCACGTGGACATGGCGAACCCAGCCAGTCTCTCAGCAGAGGGCGAAGCCAAGTTCCGAAAGCTACTTTTTAATCTGTGAGTGTGTCATTTCTTTTGTGTTTTCTATCCGTTTTCTGTTGGGTCTGTGTTGCCGATGTTTTTATTATTACCATGTGCTACAGTTGCTTCAGCGTTGAACTATATATGTACAGACCCTCACACATAATGAATTGTAACCATGTAAGACACTTGAAAACATGCAAGCATGTGGCAGAAAGAGGCATGTTTCATGTAGTGAGTGTAGTGTAATGCAAGTAATTCGATGGAATTGGCGAAAAATAACAGGTATATATAAATGGTCTTGATTGAATTACGGAAAGTAGAAAAATTAAAGGTACATCGAAGTGGACATTGTATAAAAATGGCGAATGACATGGGATAAATTAATAATAAAAAGAATGATGAGGGTCCAAAGGGCCAGACAGAACATTCAAAATAGTTCTGTCGTAATGCTTTGAATAAAATAGAGCGACCCGAATGTCCATATGAAGAGATGTAGCGACAATATGGCTTGGAGAAAATTTCAATCAGCATTAAATTAAATCATTGTGATCGCATTTCTCCCTCCAGTTATTGCTGAAGTTTCACCTTTTTTGACCATAAGCTATTGCTGGTTTATCATTAAAATTAAACTTAAGCTACGTTTGGCGTGATTTTTCATACTTTAATTCGGTCGGCTCTGAGTGCCAAATACCCTTCTTAATCACAGCAAAATCCATAGGTTACTAATTTTGATTGCAATATTTTAGATTTATGTTTCATATTGGGCCCTATCCTAAAGGCTTAAAGTCAATTTTTGAGTTTTCTTCCCATAAGTCATCTCGTACAAGTCATCTGGAAACTACAATAAATGTAAAGGAAACTTCACTATTGTAACTCTCTCAATCATATCCCATGAAATTTAGAAAGTGATTAGCATTTTAACATGTACCTATTGTCCTTAGAAAGTTCCGTCTGAAGTAATCCGCAAGAACTCATAGGTCAATTGACAAAATACTCTGCTCTAATGGCTCTGAGATACTCCTGTTTTACCATCCATTTCTTGACTTATGTAGAA
>LYUA01000546.1:253234-265882 GCA_002093875.1 Calopteryx splendens | reverse complement strand
TTCTCCACAATTGGGGTCACGTTCGGAAGTTATTATCATTATCAATCCACGGAAAATAAAAAATGGGTAATAAGCACCAGAAGATCATTCATAGCAAACTAAATGTTCTACTAACAAAACTTTTTTATGCAACAGTAATTACAACGCTATTACTTATTATAAGTAAAACAAGCATAAAATAAAACTGTAAGAGCAGATAAAAAAAGTATAACATTTCCTTCATTACAGTACCTCTCCGCCTTCTCGGAGGCATTTTAGTTAACTGTTATGCAGATCTAATCATTCCTGAACTATGTCAAAAACTGATCTTACAGAGTATCGCTAATTTTTTATAAGTTTTCCAAGCTGACGGGAAGCTTAATTTATTTTTATTCAATGCCTAATAGTTAACTTCTGTTCATTCCAATAAGAACTATGTATGTATTCTGCTAGTTTCAATGCAGGTAAAGTCATTACTTATGAAGAAAATTTCAGGGGTATTGGTTGAGAAAATACCACAGTGTTAACCAGTCTCATACTAGAATATGATAATAGATTCCTATCTCTGCGAAATAATATGCTTATCAAACGTGACTAATGATATTGTGAGTAAAATCAAATCTCGGGTGTATGACAGAAAAAAAAACAATAAACCAAAACGGCACCGTACAAGGGAAATATGATTCGAATTAGTCTATTGTGCAGACGTTGAAGATAATATGAAATGAATTCTTAAATACTTATGAATATCAATTTTCATAAATATATTAGAAGTGGGATAACCGTGGTCTATATTTGAGATGGTAGATTCACTATAGATAGGGTCACTTATTGTTAGTTAATTCCTAGATGAATATGGGAGCGAAATTGAACTCGATGGTAGCTGCATGTGCTTACTTTCTTAATCTCTATGCAGTAAAATCTTCGGCGGCACTAAGAAGAGTTATTTTATATTACAGTTGAGAGAAGCCAACATTTATATTTTTCTCCCCCCTGGGGTGAGAAATGCAAAAACTAAAGAAAACACTACTGAAGCGTGTTTTGAAACTCAAAGATCTTTGAATATTCTATGATAATTTTATAAGACTCAATCAGTTTTAATGGTTCAAGTGAAGTTAGAGAAGTAACTGCTCTTCCTGGCAGATCATGTCAAATTAAACAATACGTGGAATACTCTGACTTTTATACCGATGCTTTTGAAATTCTGCTCATGAAGAGGAACTAGGTCGTCACAACCTCGGGGTTATCGGTTTGTTGCCTCTCTGTGTGTGCTGAGTGGAAGTAGGTAAGTAAAAGAACTTCATAGTGAGCACGAAATTTCATTTCTATATATACTCACAGAAAATGCAAAGACAACATTTTCTATGCTAAATATTTTCTAGTGAATTGCAGATTGAAATATGTATTCAAAAAATATTTAAAAAATATACCTATCCATTTATTATGAATAGCTCTTAGAAATTAAAAATATTGGAAAAGACGTCATATTTGGATTTTTGACTTCGGCCCATGAAAACTGAACAACGATCTCAACTTTTTATTAGTACCTATGCCTTCGGACAGAAATTAAACCAAGTTGAGATAAATACATGGCTTTCATTTAAAGTCAGGTTTTTGTGAGGTTTCACTGGAGTTTGAATCTAGTTGGATGGTTTTTCTCACTGATTGTAAATGCATTGAAGTAGTCGACCACTTGGAGGCGATATCTATCGGATGCTTATAGCTATATACCCATTAAGTGCATAGAGATTCACATCTATCAACTTCCTCTTGATGGTGCGAATTTTTTTGTCATCAATTCAAAGATTCTCTCCTAAAAAAAGCCCGTTCACCTGGTATCAGCAAGTACAGGATCCCGTCTTTCGTTTTAGTGTTGCCAAATATATTTCTCAATAATTGAACAGGATTAATCGATGATTTCCATCATTGTAACATTCATCTGCCCTTCTCTTCCAACGCAAAAATATATCGCCGCCACGTTTTTGCTACAGTTGCATAGATGGCAAGTCAATGTAGACTAAAAGAAGTCGCGGAAAACGCTTCGGCAATAACTCGGGAAGAGTCACACCCTTGTTTAGCCAAAATGCGAGAATTCGAGACATAGTCCATTTCACTGTTTTTTTACCACGCGAATCTCCAAAATTCGTGTTCACAGGAAATGAGATCAAATACCTTTGTTTCGCTGGACGAGGACAATAACTATTGTGTCTCCTATAGTTGCTGCAGCGGTGAATTGCTTGATGAACGGCAAGTATTTCTCTTTCTGATGGTCTGAGACATTTACCACCACTAACACTCCCTCAAGAGCTCATTTGTATTCATAAAAAAATGCTTAATTATGAATGCAAAGAGATATAAATTAGAATGGATAATGGCGACCCATATAAAAGTATGGGAACCAGAGGCGGCCATCTTTCAGTTTCAGGCTCTGAAATTTGCATGATAAACACAAGTTTTTGTCGAATTTATTGTTGAGGGTTGGTATCGATTTTAAAATATAAGGACCGAGGCAAAAGTGTGGACAATTTAACAGTTCACTTATTCTTCACTATCAAGCGATCTTCATCAAACGTGTTCACATTGGGTTACATACTCTAACCTAATTGAGAAAGTCTTTATCGTTATTTACTCTGTTATTATTTTTGCCTACATCTGAGCTTCATATCAATAAATACGTGCCATGTTCCGGAATTTAGTAGCTAGTCATGATCATTTTATAATTAATACAATTTGTTAACACTATTATTATACTATACTTATTATATTACTACGAAGGCTTCCGCGGAGATTATGCGATGAATTCTTCTCTTCCTGGGAATAATGTATCTTTTGAACATTGGAGATGGTATTTTTGCTGAACGAAATGAATTGGAAAAGGGATGGTGGGATTCTTAAATTCACTCACGGGCTTAAGATCCACGAATCGCTTTTGTCCACGTGTGGCGAGTTTCATCAAATGAACGTTTTCGTTGCCGCTCCGAACGTTAAACAATTCTCATCTTGAAACAAGTAAGCGCTCACAAGCCGACGGCAGGTGCTGATGACCGTGTTTGGTTCGCAGTTTGGAGGAATGAGCGCTCGAATTAGGTAAATGCTTTTTGCCAAGTCCCAACCGCGGTGCCAGGTGCGTGGTGTCTCTCTTTCTTGAATTTCTGCCACGGTATAATTATGGCTTTGGAAAATTTCGCTCTCGTCTCTTGTGCATTTTTTCACATTTGTCATTCGGAGAGTTTTTATCTAGTCCCAACTCTACGTTCTCTGAGCGATGGTTATCCCAAAAAATAATTTTATCTAAAGGTTAAACCTTTCATTTTCCTTGCGCCGCTTGTCTGAAAATTGTATTTTGCAGGATAAAATTTGTCGCTCGCAGAATTTAGATATGATTCACCCAGTTTTATAAAGTGAGAATTTGTGTGGGTTCAACATTTTGGTTTGTTTGTTTCTCCAAATCGGCTTTCTCATCTTTATTTATTTTACTGATAAATTAACAAGGAAGTAATGTCATTGGGGAGCATAATACGTAATTGTGCTACTTATAACCTATAATCAGGCTTAATATGATTAGCAAACATATACTCCCATTCCACTCTTACACAATCTGTCGAGAAGTTAGTTCTTTCCTCTCCCTATCCTTTCGCTTGGAGTCAGTGCGTTTTTAAGTATTTGGAAGCTATCGTTATACGTGACCTCAATAGCTGCACAGTGACCAGAAGTGGTGTAAGTATCACATTTACGGTGTTTACGTGTCAGCAGGGCCCGTCGGAACCACAGAGTGCTTGACATTTAGTTGCGGTGAGGTAATTTATAAAACTCGAGCAATGCCTAAAGTAAATTATCGTCGGGAGTTCACGATGGATATCATGTGTTTTATTGGTGTCAGCTGTTGAAATTTGAACGGCATGATTCTTCTTGATCTCTAATGAAATATTGTTATAAATATATCGGCGGTCTGCGGGGGTAGGCTTTTCCTCTCAGTGATAAATTTTCTTTGAGTGGAAACATGGGTTCTTGTGTTATAACGCCTGATGGAAAAGGTGACATGTGATTCGATTGGTAGTTAGGCCAAAATGTTCACTGCTGTTTTATATCTACTTTTTCCTTAATGCCTATCTTGTAAGATAATTTTTCTTTCTTTTGTTGAATTGAGTATAAAACTGTTCCCGACAGTCCCAAATGTGTTAGTGCTCTTTACTCTTCTTGTGAAGGAGTTGCAAAAAGTGGGTAAATTTATCGATAAAATGTGAGAACCAACTAATCCATTGCAGGCCTTCTCCTACAAAATTCTTTGTATGCTATTCCTTTATTATGGCATTGTAAAAATAGATATTGTCACGTACCAGTTAAATGGGAAAAATAGTTTTTCCATCCCAGTTCTTTTACTGTGGTGATTCAATCGCTTTATCGCATGTTGTGTTTATGGTTCGAAGTATGTAGAACCATAGAAGCACCAAAAACCAATTATTGACTGATTGAAGACTTGTCTTGAGATTGAAGACTGAATCCTTGTTTTGCCTTTCTCTATTTTCTTACTCATCCACTTTTACCGTTTTGAGTTAATTGTTGAGGAAACTCATACCTATCTGAAAAACTCAGATTACTTTACCCAAAATAAGACGTTCGATATTTTCATGCTTGTTTCAACTTAGAGCTTTTCAAGGGTCATCATTCTATTTCACACTGGCGAATTATATGTACGTCAAGAAATAGTCAACGAAATCCCTGCGTGAGAATTGACTTCCAATCTCCTTTTTGTTTTTTTAATCCTGATTAAATCGTAAAGTAACTGTGCAAAAAACTAAATTACAAGCATCTGTCGAAAGGAAAATAAATGTGCAAAGTTGTTTAGATGGTTTTGAACTCACAATTACGTATAGCTAGAAAAAATCAGTACCTATATTGTGAAATTATCTAAAATTCACTCGCCAACTTCCGAGACTCACCATAGTTTCTGGTTGAACACCATGTCAAGCCATGTGGGGTACACTTTTTTCGTGAATACGAATATTTTCACGCTAAGAACATGGACTCAGTTTCAAATCGCGTTAATTTTACTAAGGATTTAACTACGTGAAAATGAACTTACTATTAGTTGCAACTCTTTAGAGATAGCTCTCCGAGAACTTTGATTGAGCTCAGGAATGGAATGTTAGACTCAATAACTCTAGACTGTTTGGAAATGTCTTGGGAAATGTTCATGTTGGGAAAATTTAATTAAAATTTAATTTCGTAAAATAAATAAGTTGGTCTGATGAGCCAGCTCCACGTGTCGCCTTTCGAGGCTAGTGTACGATTGCGCCAGTGTGGTGGATACGAAAGGACTGTCCCATTGCCTCCTAGGTGGAGCATCTTGTAAGGGGTTGGGGACTCGTGTGCTTATAAGAAGAACTTTTGAAGTGCTTGAAAGATGCGGGATGCTTGAACTCACCTCTAGTACTGAGAGGTTTTCTACAAGTTATCTCCCTTCAGGCACTCCTCCATAAGATAGATGAAATGGATTTTCGAAGTGGTAGATTTTATGTTTTACCAGCGTAGAACTAGTGACTATAAAAAAACAACACTAAGCAAAGTAGCACTGTCTTACCTATAGGTATGATAACTAAGGACTGGGTAGATAATAATACCTAGCACTGTTCTCGTCAGTCCTTCCGTAATCTGAGTTCTATGACGTACTACTCTAGAACGCCTTCTCGGACAAGGAGGGAAATAGTGTATATTTGGAAGTAGAAATGATTCTGTAGCTCTGAAAACAATACAATCACTTATTTCCACTAAGTCTTAAGTATACCACATCAACAGGGAGCGGTTCGATTGTGAAACAAGTCTAATGGTATTAGAACTTCACATCCTTCACTTTTTTTCACTTTAAATAGTTCAGCTCTCGTGAAATCGTTTAACACTATGGATTCTCGAATTCCCACTGGAGAATAGATGCTTGTCATGTTAACGAAAACGAATAGCTATTCAAAAGATTGCTGCTGACGTTCCCACGGAAAGCATTTCACGGACGACCCAGTTCACTTTGCACAAAGCCAGCCAACAAAGGACAAAACAAGGCATGCATTCTTCCCGCGCAAGTCGCGGTGCATTCCGGGTGGACTCACGCAGGGCGAGCGAGAGAGCGCGGTCGGATGCCGCCCTGCCGCCGAGATCTCTAGCCGCGCAACTCGACCCCGTCCCTCTCCTCCTCGTTCACGGAAACAGAAGGCACCAGACTTTGGTGCATTTTTATATTTCAATTCGTACCGCGTACAACTAATGGTGTGTCGATCTAAGCATCGAATGAGAATGGGCCCAGTGGAGCATTGTATGAATTTGTTGCATGAAACTCCGGTAATTAGAATAGAAAGATTTGTTTCCAGCAGTGGACCTAGCAACGTTCAATAGGGGGCCGATCTGTGTGGCCCAGTAGAAGTTTGACCATCGGCGTGAGTTAACTTCCTCTTAGTGATGGCAATGTACTGTAGTGACCTTTCGCATCGTGAAGTTAGTCATGGCATTTATTGGAGGAGGAGGAGTTAATAGTCTTGGAACGAACCTGGAAATTCTGTTTAGCATTAAAGCATTACAATACATTTTAACTGCCCTTTTTTCGCATTGATCGCATTTACCTCACCCGCATCGCATTTTCTATTTTAAAATTATTCTTAGCCCGTTACGTATTTTGATCACATTGAATTTTCCCCTTAAGTTCCTTAGTATTGGCATTGAAATTGTCTCTGTGATTACAAAATGAAGCACGAATTCCCTTTCACAATGCTAACAAATAGTGTTGTTTAGTGACAGAGTTACCCATTAAACCTTCCTCTTCCCTTCGGCCATTGCAACTCACCAAATGGCCTCTTGCTGTTAAATGTTTTCCAACACTCCAACAAAAGTTGCATTCGCACGTTAAAAGGAAATTGAATAGCTTTAGGAGCTCATCATCTCCAACCACGAAATCTAAATGCCGATTTCTCCATTACCTAAAATCTTCTTGCTCAAAACAGCTCTCTCCCGCTTGAGGAAGCTCTTTCACGCTTACTTTTCATTCACCTATCTCCTTTTTCAGGTTCTTTTCAATCTTGTATTGAGTTTGAAGGAGACTAACTGGTGTTTTAAATTGCATTATTATAGAAATTCTTCTAGTAAGCTTATATGGAGCAATATTTTGTATCATCATTCTGGTGAAACATTGGTAATCAGGAAAGCGGGTTTCAAGGAGTAAATAGGATATTTTTTTGTCTCTTAACCTGTTCGTCAATGCATAATTTAGTAATAGGAAATAAAAATTTCTCAATACGGTATCACACCGGTAGAGATGTGTATTTATTGCTTAAAATTCTTTGATTTAGTCCTATTATTGATATGAATATAGGTGCGTACACGTGTACCTTCAATGAAACATCGAAAAAATAATAAAGCACATATTTGAAGATACTTTATATGAAGCCAATGGTAAATTAGGTCGTAAACCCAGTCTAATTCTTGGACAGCTTGAATTCAAATCAGAAACGTGCCTCCATTCCCCTCGCTCGTAATTCTTTGGTGTCGCCGCCATTTTTCTCGGAAAAGGTATCAATACGCCCACTTCGTATAGGGAAGATGCAATGCCTAAAATAAATATGCAGTGGTCCGAATAATCATCCATCTTCCAAGTATATTCTGCTCGTCCCTACGATACGGCCATTGCAGCAATTTTCTTTGCCATATCTTCTCATTCTCCATCCCCTTAGTTGCCGTGTCCTCTGCGATCTGACACCGGCCGAAAACAAAAGACATCGGTCACTCCTGCCGCGAATTCCGATTGGCCACCTCGTCTCCCGAGGGGCGCGAATTCAGGTTTTCTCCTCGAAGGTCATGCGAACCTCAACGCCACGTGAGTCAGGCCGAGCGGATGATGATGGCCTTTGGCTTCTTCCAACTCTTGTATCACTTTGCAAGCACTTACTTGCGCCCACTTACTTATATTATAAACTGCAGGTCCTACTGCTTCGGATAGGTAAAAGGAAGTTGTATTCATTCAATAAATTTTTTTTTTGATAATCAACTATTCCCCGACAGAGTCGATATAATCTGATGACTAATAGATTAGGAGTGGTCATTATTTAGTGACCTTTGAACACTTCATGGATAAATCTTGAGGGGAATTTCCCAGCAAACTGCGAAACAGGTAACGAAGATTCGAGTGAGTTTTTGTTGAGTCTATCATATAATTCTCGATAAAAATTAAATACCTATGGGAGATATTTTTAGAGAGAAGTGTGGAGTGAAATGGCGATCTATCATATTCATGTATCCTGTTACTGGGGACGGAGCCAGTATGACGCAGGTGGATTGCGTGTGTTAAGTGTGGGGATGAACTACAAAGGCATAATCTTATGTCATTCCTTAAACTACTATCGTCTAAACCTGCACTATTTTGCTGAAGAAACTAATGCTCACTTCGATTGAATGTTCTCCAATCCATCTGAAATGAACATCCTGTGTGAAAAAAGTAAATATTTCTATATTTGCTAGCTTTCTCCTTAAATAATGAGCGATGGGTTGCGTGCGCCACATTCCCATAATGAGAAAATTCGTCAGTTTAGCCATTGGTGATCACTCGAGTACTTCTTGCCTTTGACTTTTTCTTGTGTTTTTAAAAATCAGTTTTTGCGCGATTCTCGGAAGGGCCTTTCTTCTTCCAGCCGGGCAAACGCAATCCGCGAGAGGACCCCCTGAGGGGGGGGGGGTCCCACTCCTTCGGTTCCGCATTGCGGAGGCCCACTGCGCACGGGGAGGATTATCCCAACTTTTGCCGCAACAACGGAGAGCTTGGGATAAATAAAATATATCCGCCCGAGATCCACGAAAAAGGAAGTGTAAGCAAGCGGACAGTCGGCGGCGCCGGCAGAGGTTGGGGAAAAGTGGGGTGACGAGGGCATTATATATTCTAGGGGATCAAAGTGGTGGTGACCCTTCAAAGCTGAGGCACAGTTTCCTTTTGTCGGGGGAAGAATCGTCGATTTTCTTACATTCACTGCTAAAGGAAGACTTTCCACTGAAATTGAGACTTGCGCTTTATCGATAGAGAGACTCAAAAAATATATTGGCTAATGAGAGGAAGAGGCATTGGCGATTGAACCTTCAGAGATGTGAAGCTAATTCCTTTCAATAGAGTTGCTTCACTGGCATGAACAATCACTGGCATGGCCAGGCCACAACGTCAGTATCCGTTGATCAAAGTAAAACTGAGAGGCTACTTTCAAAATGTTGATTATCGGTTATGACCATCGTCCAAATCGACCGAATTCGGGTGATGCAGCTTATGATTATGAACTGAATAGTGAGAGCTCTGATTCTGCATTTGAAATAGGGTGGAAAATTGTGCGAATCGATTCACCATGACAATTTGTCATAGAATGCTCCAACGAATTAATATTTCATAATAAGGAAAAAATATTTTGGTTAACCATATTTCATCGATGCATCGTTTATGTTAATTGAGTGTACGAGTATCGTACTGGAAAATAGAAAGATGGGAGGTTAGCTGTGTGGTTCCTGTAGAAGTAAACCGTTTTATCCTAAGTGGTATGTACCTAATATGTTTCTGATACTTCAATGCACCAATAATGGGTTTTATATCAATCAAAATGAAGACAACGAGCTTCATGGGGATGAGCATTGGACGCAACACAAAATACCAACACAACCTTCGCATTAAAAACATTTTGCCTATACCTACCTTTCTGTCAATTACATAGTTTGTGTGGTTCTTTTCCAGGAAAGAGAACTTTTCTCAAAGAAAACCTCATGCCTGTGTTTTTTAATTCCAACTGAACATAGCACCAGGGCAGGAGAGGTAACAGATGTTGCATAACTCCTTTCTCTCTTAACTCCCTCCATACCTTCTATCAAATTCTTCAGTATAAACGGTTCTTAATTAGTGCGTGGCCAATCCAGTTCCTTTCCTTTTTGCCGATTTAGCTGTACATAGTTCTTTTATCGCAAATCAAACGAATACATATTTAGAAAATTCTACTCCCGCCATTCTGGATTTGTTTAGGATTCTTTGTTTGAACTACGGAGCATGAATTATCTGGGAAAATTAGTTCGTCTCCGAAGCTCGCCACATGAGAATATTGTGTGCAGCGATCAAAATACTTCTCCAGGTCTTGGGGAAGCCGTATGGAGGAATTGGCTCGTCGCGGAGAGGGGGAGGGTTGATTTGTGCCCGAGATGGCTGCCCGTTGGCGGCGATACGGAGTCGCGGCCCCCGGTCGGCGGGACTGACAAACGGGTGGACGTGTCGGCGAGGCAGGAAAAGGAGAAGGCTGGAGGTGGTGAATAGATATCTCTCTCTCTCTCTCTCTCTCCCACCCTCTCCCCCATCAACACACACTCCCCCGCTCGACCTCCTTTGTTTTCTTGCCACGTCATGCTGTTACGCGACTTTCTTTTTTTCATTCTTAATTCGAGCATTCCAGAAAATGGCAACATCTCCCAGGACGGAAATGGAAGGGCTCGTGGATGACCTTGGTTTCAATGGATACATCTCGATATTAATTAATGGAAAATTCAAGCATGAGCGTGTTTCGTATAGTGATTGTAACTTGCCTGTACTCCTATGAAATAAGACTGTAGGACTCTCATTTTAGTAAATTCCGAAGTTACGTTTTCATCTCTTGCAGTGTTATTTTAGAAGTGATTACGCTATAAAGCTTAAAAGCACTAGGTAGTAAAACGTTTGGTGAAAAATGAGTTAATCGCAACCACTTTATTTTCTTTTCTCTCCATCAATTGACATTTATTTACATCGCTCCTTTAGTTTTTTTCCAGCCATTTCTCCTTGCCATCGCGCCATAGGCAATCAAGCGACTCGTTTCGTTGTTAGAATATATTTCCACCCCAAATATCGCATCAAGTTATCGGAGTGATTTAATTGTTAAAATGATCAATTTAGCTTTTAAACAATCCAAAATAAACGAAGCAACTCTTTGTACATTCGCACTGGTATTAAAATGCATGGTGATAGTTAAAAAGTCGTTTTCAAGCTCTTGAAAATTGCACTCACCACTTCTTGGTAATCAGCGTAACAAGTTCCGAGTCTGAAAACCACGATCACCAGCTTTAATTCAATCGTGGAATAAGGAAACATTTTACACTTACATTTTATTGGAACTTTTCCAGAGATAACTATGTCATTTGATTGCACAACTTTAAAACTAAATTTACATCCTCACCGCAGGTTCCATTGATCAAAAGCGTTGGTTTTAGTCGTATTTATTTTTTTTCTTTAATTCCTTGAAGGAAATAATAAAAAGGCAAATGGAAAGAGAAAAATTCAAGATTTTAATCACGGTCTTTCAGTTAGTCACTTAGTTAACACGGTAGTTCAGTTAATCACTAATTTAACTAAGGCATTGTTGCTCAACTTAGGGCAACTTGAGTGTAGCACTTCTTTTACATTTTCAGTGATACTTTCCTAAACTTTCCGTGATGATCATCATAAGGTATTCGATCGCAAGATCCTCTTGCTGGATAGGTATACGTTGGCAGTTAGCCCGGTACATATTTCTATCGCATATCTAAGATGGTTGACTTGGGCGTACCACTATCATTTACCAACCTCTTAATTGATTGAAGTCCCATTTAATCATATTCAATTTTAACGTTTATGATCTCCGAAAGAGATATTGAATATGAGAAAAAATCTCAAATGAGATGCTTCTTTGGCGGTTGTCTGAACTATACTTAGGTACATATGTAGGAAAATGTCTTTCCCTGAGAATGGATAGTTTATTTTCCTAACCCAAAATGGCCACCTTTTTTCGTGCCCTAAGTGTAAATAGGTAAGCGTAGTGGTAGAAATTTGAGTAATTTAGACGTGCTTGAATAGGCAAAGACTTGCATATATAAATACATTAGACCTGTATTTAAAGTTAAGAATACCGTTTATCTGGTTTTTAAAATATTTTTGAACAAAACCAAGAATATCGTAGTTGAAGTAGGGAGGAGGAAATAAAAGCATGTGTTGATCTCTCTTGGTCTTTAGGAAATACTTTCTGATAAGTTTGGTAAACTATTTGTGGTTAATAGCAAAATTCTTAGCATAAAAATCGAAAAAGTACCAAATTATTTTACTTAGTTGTGTCGTAAATACTGTTGTTACATCACCAAAGACTATAATTCATAAAGCAGTGCTGATGCGTTAGTGGCACATACTTCAATAAAAATATAAACATAGATAGGATTTTAGAGTTATCTACAGGAAAAGGTATATAAACTTAACTATTTCATTTAGTATTTTACGTACCAATTTAATGAACCCGAATCTAAAGTTAAAACTTGAACTTAAGTAATCCTATGGCCTAATGGCCTATATAATGCTAGTGTCTCCATCAATAGTTTGAATCGTTCCAGCGTTTTAAGTTGTAACTTTACTGCCGTGCGATTTTGAGGTTTGCCCTTGGGATTCTAGACTACCTGTAGTAGTCAACCTCGGAGAATATTTGAAGAATAGCGAGTACCAATTAAGTTCTGCTAATTGATACTTAGGAAGGGATATCAAAGCCCACACTGGGCTGTAGCGACAAGAAAGAAGAATTGCTACTTAGGTATACCTACAATCTACATTAAAATGCCGATTTTTTTTACAAAATGAATTCGTGATTCCTTAATTATTTTGGACTATTTTCAATGGAGGTTGAA
>LYUA01000546.1:188245-206793 GCA_002093875.1 Calopteryx splendens | reverse complement strand
CCCCCGCGGGCCAAGGACGGAGATGCGGGCCCCCCTCTTTCGTCTCTGTTGGTTTTCCTTTCCGCATTCCTGCGGCCCGCGAGTGTGCTCCGTCCGAGGGGTGCGCGCGCTCTCCCGGGTGCCTCCCGCCCCCTCCGCCCCCCCCCACAGTTGTGAGTCTTCACGCCGCGTCTCTCGACGAGGACACGAGAGGAAGGGGTGCCGGTGGGAAATTAAAGTCTGGGAAAGAAAGGACTCCCCCCCCCATCCCCTTTGGATCTCCCCCCTCCCTGATCCAAAGACCCCCCCCTCTCCTCATCTCACCCTCTCGACCGAAATAGGGCTTCCCTGCAATGAGGTGTCCTCGTGTTGTCGGATGAGAACGGGTCGCGTCTCGTGGAGAAAGAGCCCCGTTGCGGGGCGGAGGGGGAGGGCACGGGGAGGGAGGCAAGCAGCAACGGTTGCGGACAGTGGAACAATCGTCTGCAAGGAAGTCGCTCTCTCTTTGAAGACGGTGTCATCCGAGAAGAGCAGCTTATTCGCGAGGTTCATGCTGGCCAATAAAGAAGACGTCCCTCACTTTGTGGAGTACACCTAGATCATTGGGAAAGGGTCGAAAAATTAGCTATTGTTTCAGTATGTCATTGGAACTCTTTATAAATCTATTTTCACTTCTATATTTGACTTTATCTCTTTTTAAACTCTCTCTAAATTGGGCTTAGCATGTGCTCAATTTGAAAGAAGAACGTTGGAATGGTATCAGTGACATACGTTAAGGTTTTGCAAAGTTAATTACATTGATCTGACAAAATCCGGATGTTTGCTTTATTTGTAGATAAGAGAGATGTAAGCTGACTTAAAATCGCGAAGTACTGAACTATCAGCCATACGGTAACGTGTTCTGCTGGTACGTAATGTGCGACACTTTTAATGAACTCCTTTATTATTGTGGGAGAAAATTCATTCGGACCTTGTCCTTAATTATTTTTTATGCTTTGGCTTTGATTTGCAAGTTCATTCTGTGATATTGTCATTTCGCTATTTAGTTCATCACATGTTTGAGAGGTTTCGTTCAGGGTAAACACTAATATCTTTAATTTAAATGCTATGGAAATCTTAATAGCTTAATCTGTATACAATACACGTTTACAATTATTTCGACCTACTTTTCTCATTAATTATTGTACAGTTTGCCTTTTTCGTATTATTTCTAAACGTTTGGTCAAAATTATTGTGATTTGGTGTACCCAAAATTATTTACATAGAATTTTTATTATGAATTCGAAAATAACATTTAGTGGGAACATGATATTTGAAATTGTCATTTCATGAAGTGACTTAATAATTATTGCATAGTAACTTTTAAATATTTTACCGAGAATTGAACTCTTGAAGGTTCTTTACAGAAATCTCCATTGGTATAATGATGTTTTGTGTTTACGTTAACGAATATGCAAGATTCCCCTTTTAGGCGAAATAAAACATTTAAATCGTAATGTTGATGATATCCCTCTGAAAAACATTTCTGGAAGCTTCGTGTATTTTTACAATTAAACTAAATAAGAAAAAACGCTGAATATTTAGGAGTGATGTGATTGACTAATAGGTATCCTTCGAAGAATTTGAGAATATTTATTTTATTTAGAAATAGATGCCAGCTTGATTCGATCTCCTACATTATTTGATCTTATACACATGAATAAAATAAGCGGAGTAAGGTCTAATAAAATACCTTTTGTTTCCCAACAGTGGTTTCCACTTATCCGAAAGTAATTTTTAAGGTACTCCTCAAAAATGATTGACTGAAGTTGGGCAATTAAAATTAAGGAGAAGTAATAAATACGAAAAAAAGCATTAAAGCTTCATGTAACTAAATGTTGCATTCAAATTCAGAGATGAACTCAAAAAATTGTTCTTTGCTAGGAATGGAGGAGAATGTCTGTAGGGAGAAGAGACGCGGTAGCTGTGGGGTGTATGGTGATAAGGTCGAACGTATTTAAGTCGCATTGGAGTGTCACGCTGGGCAAACAATAGGATGTGAGAAATAAAAGAGAAGGATAATCTTTGTAAAGTATAGGCAATTTGAGCGAGAGCTGGAAATGATAAGCTTTTCTTCTCATTGGTTTCGAAGATTTTAATAGTCAGTTTTCAAGGCGTTACCGGAGGAATTTGTGACATTGGTCATTAACGGATTAAATACCACATATTGCTCCTTTTCCGGTAAGGAGTGTTAATCAATTACTAGGAAACGCGTATTGGTGGTGAAACTGCTTAACCAACTCCACTGAAATATGGTAGCTCTTGCCTCGAATCTCTGTTCGGCTGATTTGCAAATTCATCTTCTGTACATCGTGTGAGCGTGACGGCGTAAATTTTCTTGTGGAAGTATTTTCCACGGTTTACTTAAAGGTATTCTTCTTTGCTCGAGAAACACACGTGCATCACGGCTTTGAATGAAATGAAGAATGAAACCTAAAATACCTAACTGCCAAGGGTTGGAGTGGTTAAGATAATTCTAAGGAGAAATATTTATGAGATTTGAGATAATTCAATGTTCTTAAAATTGGGAGATGATGTAAGCCTGTACATATAGGCATGCGATTAGGCTTCAGCTAGCCGTGACGCAGGGTCGTCAAAACGGAGGGCGTTTTGTGTGAGAGGAGGTGGAGAGCAGAGGGGTTCTTGGGATTGGAAAACCTGCAAGTGCTCCGCAGGCGATTTCTGAATCAATGGTGTTTGGATTGCATATCCTTCGTTTTGGCTGTTTTTCTTTTCGTTCCATAAATACCCATAATTTCCTTAGTCAGTTAATTCTATCTCCACGGCTGACACCCATTAGGAAATCGAGTTATTAAGTCATGCGTAACAATATTCAGGAGTCATTGTAAAGTGAAGATGAAAATCGGTTTTGCAATATTTGTTGGAAAGTTTTCCTCTAAATTCCCTGATGTTTACCGTTATGTATGGATTAAAATCTATAGACTTTGGGGTCTAAAATTTCTAGATGTTTTCAGGGTTATTTTTAGACATTCAAGCTGAGAACCCATATGATGTCTTGTAGGTAGAATGTATTCCCTCAAGTGATCGTTTAAAGCACTTTAAAAATCAATATTTGAAAATAATAAGACATTATTCCTCATTTGTTAAAGTCTAGCCAGTATATAATAATAGGCAATAGCTGTAGGAGAAATAATAGTAGTATCGTGTGACACACTACTGCTTGTTTGGTAGCCATTCGCCACCTTGTAATGTAAAACGTGAGGAGAACGGCAATTCAACATTCCATTGGACGACCCGTGGGCTATATTTTAAGCGTTCTTCATATGATACATTGAGCACTGGGACTCCACCGAAAAGTCCTGCCACAATTGGGGGACGCCAAATGATGCTTAGGTGTAGTATGCCAACCAAGTATTCTTAGCAGCTATTTTATTCCTATGCGAGTAGAATTCGGTCATATCCATCGCTTTTCTTCGCCTATTACGTTCATTGTATTACAATGAAACTTCTAATTTTTCCCAATAAATATAAATTTTGGGTTTTGACGAGGTTATTCAGTGGTATCTCCGTTGTTTTGTTATTTTTCAGTCTTGGCTGTCATGCATTATTTTCTATTGTGCTTCTGTTCATACAGAGGCAAATGGAAGAAAGAAATCTTAAATTTTCCTCGAATAAATACTTTTGCATCTTTATCTCAAGTTTTGCGTTAGGTGATCGTGAAAATGTGTAAAGATTGCATGTATCGAAGAAGGTTTATAATAACTTTATTTAATCGCTTTCGAAATGAATGGAAATAATAGTATTATTCGTTATGCCAACCTTAATAATTTCCACAGAGAATACAAGTTATTTTTCGAGAACTCCACTAACGTCCAAAGAATATCACCGGATTAGGCTACACTTAATGGAAGTTCTGCTCTATCGTGGAAAATTACTGTGGAATTTATAGTGGTGTCTTTACTACACTTAAGGTCATTGTTGTTTTTCATTAAAACCTTGTAAAATGTTTACCTAATGGTCTGATGTCTTGTGAAACACTAAGGTCGTCGTACCATTTTAGTTTTCTTTCATTTCATTAAGTTTTTCTCTCTTCAAATGAACTATTATCTTTGTTAATTTCAATCAATGAGAAATACCTTTGAAATAGATTCCATTCTCAAATAGTGCATTAACCGAATCTAGTGATATGTATTAGCGAGTAACTTATAATTCTGAATTAATATAATTAATATAATATTAGTAGTCAATAATAAATTAATACATTCCACACATCCCTGACTCATATCAAACTTCTAGAAATTTCTATTAATGAAGAAATGTAATTTCATGCTAAAAGTAAAACAGCTATTACGACTAATATAATGTTATCCCTACTGAGAGCTGCTCAGACTTGGCACCTGACGAGATATTGCAAGAGCAGAGTGTGGTATGAGATATCAAATGTGATAATACTTAAATGAAACATTTTTTAAGCCAAGATAACTGCCTAAAAATTACAGGGTATTTTATTCATATGCAGCCAAAGGTAGCTCTCTGAAGGTTTGCTGTAGCTCCTCAAGTATATCAAACTGTCCATCGTTAAATAAAATGTTAGAATCGATATTAATTGCCGTGGGATCTTTCTGGGACCCTTACCCTCCTTCTGGGGCAGCCTCTCTACACTCTACTACTACAGGGCCCCTTTCCCTCCTTGAGGTCACCGCCTTCCCTCCTGCGGTGCTCGTTCTGCCCCCGCGGTTCCTCTGCCGCCTGCCTTGTACGCGGAAAGGTTGATAAATCTTAGTGAGAATGTTAAAAATTCAAGGAGAATAACGGAAGGTATAATCTAATATGTGGTGATAACGTTGAAAATATAATTCTAAAATAAAATAAAGTGAAGAAAGAAAGAATGGTCTGCTCTATGGGCCAATATTACCGATGTACTGCCGTAAAATCACAATAAGATTCCCTATAAGGAGAGGGGGCGATAAGAATGAAAACTTGTGAATGATTTTTATTTTCTTTCGCGCCGTGTCAGGTAAGAGTCCGGATATGATGCAAATAATGGTAGTCGTGAAAAGCCAAGAAAGATGAAGGCATGAGGAGTTCTGGAGGAGAAATCAGAGAAGATATTCTTTTACCATATTTTTTGGCGAATTATATCGATATATGCAAGATATGTATTTTTAAGATAAAATAATATCTCAAAATATTTAATAGGATAAAGTAATATGTTGTTCGAAATACCCTGGGTGTCACGTTTTGAGATTGTGATTTTCCGTTTGCGTTAAAATATTTTTCTTATTAACGAGTAATTAATCAAGCAAATTTATCCTTCCCTACAATTACACCTGGACACTACAAATAGGCCCTGCCACACACCCACGTGATGTCTCGGAATGTATGATGGTATAGTGATATTTCATGCTTATAGCGCCCACCGTCCACCTGGTTCCAACTTAGAAATTAATTATCACCATCGTCGTTGGTTTCCAATCCGGAGATTAACATCTGCAGCCTCAACACTTTCAATTTCCTGTTGTCACCTTGAGGCCTCCTTTTCACACATTTCTCTCATTTTTCTGCCTTCATATCCTTTCAATTATTGGTCCCTTGATGTTTTTGCACCTCATTCTCTTTTAAGATAAATAATTAATGCCTCATTAACAGAAACTCACGCGATATGAAGTATATATTCTGTTTCCAAATTAGTTTTATATAAAATATTTCATTTATAGTTTCGGGAATTCTTGAGTGTTGACATAACAGACTTAGCAGCTCACTTATTGCTTGTGATAGTAGGAATCATTTTGGTATTGTAGGATGCTTTAATATTACAATAAACATGTAAGCTTATGCATTGGCCTTAAAGGGATCATTATGTATTTACATTAAAACGAGTAACGGTATTATTATACCGATAATTTATCAAACGTGATATTTTTCCATAAAATAATATTTAATAAATGCTTATTACAAGACTTTTTAAAGTATAGCCCCGTGGAAAGTTGATGCTTTACCAAAACAGCGGTATTCATGAGTCGTTGTACGATATTTTTGCCACAAAATGTAGACTCGCGTGCAGAATAAATCCTGCTGCATTAGTCGTATCTACTTCACACTGATTCTGATATAAAAATTGGAAAACTTGAAATTTCGAATAAACTTCAATTAATTTTAAGCGAACCCGTGGGGAAGCATCCATAGGCTCTACCTCATAGCTAAGCTGGCTTAGAGCGTTGGAGTTATTCGGTGTAGAAAGTGAGCGCCGCCATTCCTCATTTGGAAAAAAAGAGGATCTATGGATGAAATAATTTCTAAGCATGCTTTTATTTTGTTCTGAAGATACAGATTACACTCTTATAATGCAAATCGTCAAACGCCGCTAAAATGATATAAAGAGTGTGACGAGTGAGATCTTCTTAGCATCTCATCTAAATTACTGTATGCAGTGCTTTAATTTAAATTTTAGTATTTTACGTTTTATTATAAGATATACCCAAGACTATATCTCATTCAGTTTAGTGTTGTATCCACACGTTACCATAGAAAGGAATATTTCTTATTATAAATGATTTTAGATGTGAATTATTACTTCCGAATGTGATTTCTTGCCTCGAAACAATACACACGTGGAAAAAACAGCATGCTAAGCTTTGCTGATAGCAAAGCTAATTCGGCAGGAAATAGAAAAATATGACGAGGACATTGAAATGTATTTGAAAGATAACGAAGAAATACTTGCTTATAGTTGCGTAAGTAAAACCAAAATAATAGGTAGTTTGTGAGAGACGACTAGTATAACTTGAGATTAGAAAAGCAAAAATTTGAAATCAGGATCTTCAACGACGGAAGAGGCAAGAATAATGGTATGACCTAGAGCAGCCTAGATAAACGAGGGATTCTCCCGGAGAAATTACCTACTAACTAATATCACACCACCTTGGAAGTAAGATAATATATCATTAAAACATAGTTAGTTATATCTGGAGCATTCTTTTCTATGAGGATATTACAGACAAAACGAGGAAGAATGTATGAAAATATATTGTCGCGGAACAGGAAAATAGTGAAATTGCTATCGCAGGATCCAATCATTATTTCTATCTAGCATTCTACGAAAATGGTGAAAAAGACTTTTGTTGCAAACACGGAGATATGAAGAGATGGGATGTTCTATAACATATAAAAACCTCAAAAAGACTCTCATGGAAGTCATGAATTGAATATCTGAGAGAAATAATAAGAGATTAAAAAAATTAAAGAAGTGAGGGAACTACCAACCAACCACCTGAGAGGGGAGACCCGGTGTAAGAAGCTAATCTTTGAATTAAAAGAGATGATGGAATGGACTCCTCCTTAAGGGATTTTTCGTATAAATATTAAATAAATAAATTAAATAAATAAAGGAAATAAATAAACAAAGAAATATATTATTTGGGAGGAAGAACGTGAATACAAAGAAGACAATTTGTAGTATTTTAGTACCGCAAAATCTGTATTATTTCCCTCATTGAAGATAATAATTTCCTATTAATCTGAAATCAATTTAAATTATTATGTAAATGCCCTCATGTACTCAATACGTATACATACCATTTTTTTGGAAATAGTAATGTCGTCTATAATGAGGAGGCATGAGATTAGGTTATTCCTTACAGCAACTACCTACATTTTTTCTCAGCGTTCGTTTTTTGCTCCTTTTCCTTCAAATTTAATTAACCACCTCATGATTAGGTGTTACAACTACCCTTAATCATATACCCATCAATTCGGTCGTGTTTTCACTTCACACACTTTTCCTCAAATGACCTCTTATTGGGGTTCACTATGTTTTCTTGTTTTTATTAATTGTGTGTGATGACTTATTTTGTTTTATTTTGAAGGAATGGATCGGATATTTTTAGCATAAAATACCAAAGAAAATGCGTAGTCAGCTAATAGTGTGCCACAATGCATTTTGTATGTTGAGGGGTTTAGGAGCAGTTATAAGATTTGTGGGCTTAATTTTTATTGTTGGAGACTCTTGTTTTTCTTAATTCTTCATGAAGTCCAAAGTAAGGTTCAAAATCTTGTATTTAAGAACAGAACAGTTTTTGTCTGTATTTCACTATCGTCGGAGTTGATCATAAATTTCAGTATCCAAAGATAACATTCAACTTCCCTAAGAATTTATTTTATTATGATCCTCTGTGTGTATCCTGAAAATTGAAAGAAAATATTCAGAATATTGTGAATAGCTATAAAATTTTTCTCCGGCCCCAAATTAGAAGATATTTTCTGAATCACAGTATTTATTTCCAGTATTTTAAGAAAGAGATCAAATCTTTAGTAGTTATCCTTCGCTGAATTCGGTCCTCACCAAGATCAATTTCACTCTCAGCACCGCGCGGCTCTTGTCCTGCCCAGAAAGTGAAAACGGAAATGGAGGTATTTTTTTTCGAGGGCCATGTTAAGGGTCACGTGCGACTGTCTCTCAGTCCCCTGTTATTTTGATTCTTGTGTTGAGGGGAGAGGGAGAGGTAGAAGGAAGTTTTACGGAGGTAAAATAAAACGTCCAATTTGGAGAGACTCCCTCCGTTATTCCTTGAATCATTTATCCTTTCTCGGCAGGTGACTTCCTCCTCGCCGTGGACGGTTTGGTTGGATTTCCCAGTGTCCTTCCCTTGATCAAACGGATGGCTTCCATGTGGAGGGCTGCCGATCCTCACCTGTCAGCGAGACGGTTGCAGACTCAACTTCTGGCCCCTGTTGGGCCATGGATCTCTTGTTTTGCTTCGGACCATCCCATAATTTCTACCGTTGGGACCACCTTTCTCCCGGTCGAGAAGAAGAGGTGCCACGAGGCAGGGCTGGCTCTTGGGGACTTGTGGCGATTGAGGTGAAGTGTTAGCACTTCTGGAACGGAAACAGCCGATGCAACAGGACGCACTGCCTTTGATATCGGTTGATCCTTGCCTAAACTTCAGGATCTCTCTGAAGAAAACAATGCTTCGGAGTTTCAAGGTACTTAAAATTTTGTTTTATTTTTTTTAAATTCCATCGTGTTAATATTATTTTTCGCCAAATAGGTCGGATATATTTTTGAGAACTATCGTGAGGAGTTTTCTTGTGGCAACATAAGTAGAACATAGCCTTCCCGTTGACACGCCCACATCTTTCAAGTGGATAAGGGGAAAATAATAAGATATTGGTTTTTAATTGTTGATTGAGTTGAATTGAATTTTGACAGTCCAGCATGAAGATGACTCTATTAATTTCTTTACCGTACAACTCTAAATTTAATCTACAATTTTACCTACATAGATATATTTCTCCTGTGCAAAATGGATTCCCAAACTTCGTCGTAACTCCGTGGAGAAGCTAAAAAAAGGCGTCAGGGGAGAAAAGTTTAATTGGAGAAGGGAATTGTAAGGAAATGACCTATAAATCGTAAATATATAACTTAAATTTCAGTTACAATGACACTTCGCAGGATTTTGGACACTGGATGTTCGTTTTTTGATTAAATGTTTTAATACAGTAAATATTGAGCCCTTGTGATTTTAGTTTGTATTAATGCGTATAATATCTACCAACAGACTGTTTATCAAAATATATAAATTATATAAAACGTAAAGTTTTTTAATAAGTACTTTAATTCTTGTAACGGGGTCTACTCGAGGGAATTTGTTTTGTTAATGTGAAATCAAAAAAAAATGTTAGACCCTGTTGCACTGCGCCCATTGCCAGCGCCCATAGGACAACTTAATTGTGAGCACTGCTTGGACATACCATTCGACGAAGTAGTTTTAAATTGAGAAAACTTTTGAGTCACCCATATCACGGCTCTGAACCAGCAATAACTCTTAAATCGTCTTGTGTAGGGAAAATCCATGTGAGGAGGTAATGTCATCATGGATGCCAGGGACGCGGTCATCCCGAGTTGCAGCTCCTGGCCTCGAATAAATTAGGTCGCAAAATTATCTTGCATGTTAACCTTCTCTTTTTCAGTTGGGACTAGAAAAAGTCTCCCATTTTACTCCCTAATTCCAAGACTACCGGGACTAAAAACGTGATTGAGGGATGATGGCGGTTGTCGAAGATATCAAAGGCTGAGACCTCTACTTCGCCAAAGAAATTATTTTTTTCAGAAGTGACGTGAAGCGAGGTAATTTCCAGGTTTGTTGCCATACGTTGGCAATTGGAAATATGTCCAATATTCCTCCACCATAAAGTAAAAGATAGCTATTTGAAAAGAAGAAATGTATTTTCGAAATCTTAGCTTATTTCAACGCGTCATTTCTATATATTCCTTTTGTTTTGACATCTAAAAAAAATCACGTTCATTGCGACCCTTCGTGATCCACTAGTAAAAGCAAAGTACATACCTTTTCCATGGTGGTCATCATTTTTGCTATTGGCATATAACATCACGTGCACAGTCTACGGTCTGAGGATAGCTAGTATAGCACTCGATAGGTGTATGGCGCACGAGAGGTAGGACGAGAATGAAACCGGACCATGTGTCTTCTCTTAACGACATTGAAGTCCAATGAGACCCAGATTTGACGTCCTTTCCTTGCATATAATATTTTCCAAAAGGCATCTAAGAAGTTAGAGATTAGAACCCGCGCTAATAGCGAGCTATTGCACAATCCCCCAATCCAATTCATACCGCTAATAGGAGCATTTAATCCTGAAAACATTTTGAAATCAAACGAAAGGTGAATTATGACCCAATGGGTTCTCTTGTTAATGGTCGGGAGTTCCCACTGTTACTATCCTTACTAGGATGTACTTACTTCTACACAGACCTAGGTCGCCGACAATCTAACTAAATTTCTCATTTTTCCGTATAGAAAGGCTATAATTAAACAGTCTAAAATCCCTCTTTCTTTGCGTAAACTACCTAGTCCTAAATAATCAACCATTGGGATGATTTTAATAGGCAAAAGCATAGCTGACCTCAACTTCAAATGGCGTGTGAAGTCACCCGCTGAGAGTGGGACGTTCCATTCCCTGCACCTCCTGCATTTTCCCACGAGGGTATTCCATCTAGGAACTCATTCTGCCTCATATGCTACAGGCTCAGACTCTATTGTGGGGAAAAGTATTTTTTCCCAAAGGTATCGCTCGAGATTTGAACGTGAAACTCTCGAATCAGAAATCCAGCACTCAAATCAATCGGTTACCACGCCGCTCTTGGGTAGGTAGCTTTTTTGTTAATAACATTTTAAAATTAAGTAAATTAAATAAGGTATTTTTCAAATTGTTTTAAAGTTTACTATACATACTTTTCACTCCATCTTTTAAAAACAAAAGTAATCTCATTGGTGAAGTAATCTCAGTGAGATATGAAACATTTCCGCAGTCTTTCGTTCTTTTGGAGGTGTAGTACTTGTGTTTTTAGCTTGGGGCTCTCAGTAATTTTCGGTAAAATAAATAAATTTGCTAAATGATTTAGGGATTCCTTCCTGTTTTCCGTCCAAATAATGGTTCTCCTTATTTCTTCCTAACGGATACGATTCATCTCATTCGTCGAAACTTAAATTTGTGTTTATGTGGCTCAAGGTGTGCTTTTCGAAGAAAAGTGTCTCTTGTTTTCCTGAGATTTTCCTTCTGAGAACAACTTTCAAAGAACTTGCAAGAAAACACTTACCTACGCTATAAACACTTACAAGAAATTGAGCCCTTTATAAGTGTAATATGATTAAGATAAAAAATGCAAGTAATTATATGACGATACGTATGTCGTCGACAGTTCAAGACATTTCCGGTGGGAGGAAATGTAAGCACCTATTTTATGCGTTGAGGAAGAAACATTCAGTCACGTACATGCAAAACAGGTTTAAGATTAAAATTAACAATACTTCCGTCAGCTTTGTTTCTGCTGCCTGTATAGATATCTGATCACATAAAAAAATATCAAAACATGGAAAAAAAGAGGCCTTCGACGTGCGGAACGCGCGAGCGCCAGTACTGGAAGGTGAGGCCGCATTGGCATGGAAAAAATATCAAGCTTATCTACCTGGGGCAGGGAGGGGCTGAGGGAAACTGAGGGATGTGCGGAAGGGCAAGCCGTAGTGGGTGGGTGGATGTGCAGGTGCGAAACTTTTGAAAGGGATAATTGAGTCGGTAGAAGAGATAATGATGAACCCCTATTGTTGGGAACGAAGGACTAGGGGTGGAGTGTGCATATGCATCGGGGGAGTGCACATATGAGAATTAGTGCATCGGAGGAGTTCGAGATTTATCGAGTGTGAGACGAGCAACTGCGAATTCCTTTTTCGCCCCCACAACTTGGTTTTCTGTGGTGCAGCAGGAATGAATACTGATGCAATGAATAACTAAGTGCGTACACGGAATGTGCAATGCACTTATTCCTTGAAATTGGCATACTTTTATGTTACCTAATATTGTCAATCACCTTATCCTTAATTTGTGATTTGAAAGCCGTATGGATTATCATGTAACTCAGGAAAGGGTAGGCTATCATGTCATGTCTCATTAAGTATCTTACCAAGATTTTTTGTTGGCCTATATTGATCTTTTTTTCACAGGGAAAGGAACTGGCCACCCTACCCTTAAGTGTGAATTTCACATTCCGTTGGGCGTAGTACTGGGTGACCTCTACCCTCAACAACCAAACTGACCTTCTGGTTGATTACTGTGATGATTGATTTTTTCAATGTATACGTGAAGGAAATGGTAAAGGAGGCGTGGGAAGAACTAGAGGTGGGAGTAAAAGTAGCTGGTGGACTTATCAAATCCCTCAGGTATGCGAACGATCAAGCCTTAGTTAGCCATCAGCCAAGGGGTTGTATTCATTGGTGAGTTTACTAAAGGGGGCAGTTGATAGGTATGAAATGAAATTAAATGAGAAGAAAAAGAAGGTAATGAGGTTTTCGAGACATAGGAACCAAAGGTATATGTTAAAGTGGATGGGCATAAGCTGGAGCAGGTAGAACGTTTTAGCTATATAGGTAGCGTTTTGGAGGAAGTTGGGCAATGTGGCCGGGATATTACAAGAAGAATCGCATTAGGTGAGGAAGCTTTCACGAGGAGAGAATTGATGCCTGGGACCTTGAGCAGGGATGCAAAGAAGAGACTAGTTAAGACGTTGATATGGAGTGTAGTTTTGCAAACTTGGTCGTTGGGGCTTGTTGAAAAGTGTAGACTGGAGGCTTTAGGGAGGTGTTGGTGTGTAGAAGAATGGAAAAGGTGAAATGGACGGAAAGGAAAACGAACAAAGATGTTTTGAGAATGGTAGGAAAGGAAAGAAGGCTATTGGGAGAAATTCAAAGAAGGCAGNNNAATGGTAGGAAAGGAAAGAAGGCTATTGGGAGAAATTCAAAGAAGGCAGGTGAAGTGAATGCAGGGCGTGCTGGGTGGCGATGGATTGTTGAAGAATGGGATAGAGGGTAAGTGAGGGATTGGGTAAGTGAGGGAGAGGGAGGAAAAGATTACCCATGTTAGATGGAATGAAGGGAGACAGAAAGTATGCAGAAATGACGGAAGGGTTATTGTAGGGGTGTGTTCATGAGAAACATACCTTAATCGGTAGATTACCAATAAGAATATTGATCTTAGGGGTCATACATTTTCATAAACACTTTACTTTTACATTATCACTTTAACATGGAATCAGACACGCCATAGGTGCGTATGTACTGATAACCTATTTTTTACGTTTCAGTGATCTGTGAATGTTCATTTTTTCGAGATTAAATGCGGCAATTACTCATTTGTTAAAATTCGATTTCCTTTTCCCCTTCTTTTTGCCTTCTTACCGTCGCAAATATGATTGGGATTTAATTCTTCGTGTATAGGGGTTAATAGGGAAAGAACTATTAGTAAAATTACAGATAGGCTCCAAAGCGCCCATTTTAGAGTAATGTAAATAAATCACATTTAATCTCGTCGGGCTCTTAAGGTCCCATACGTTACACCTATTTAGGATACAAATTCCTCCGGGAGTATCTGATTTATTATTTTTAATTATAGATAATCTCGCGGATTACCCCTATATCTGGCGTTAAGAGCGATGGTTATTCATAGTAAGGTCTTTAATGCGAGGAATTAAATATTAAAAGGAGTTTGAAAAAAATCAGCTCATGTTGCTTCAATTATTCAGATAGCGGGGAAAGTATCTTGTCCCAGTGTTCTGGTCATTTCAAGTGAAGGTTTCGCTTGAAAAACTATTAAAAAAGTGAAAGAGAAATCACTCATTCATGTTTCTCACGAAAACTTAGAATAAATGGAAAGGTATTATTACTGTAGATTAATATTTCCGATGAAAGCTACCTTATTGTGTCTGTGTTGAAACTGCCGAAAGGACTATTGGGGAAGAGCGATTTATAGGTAAATGGTTTAACAAGTCCTTGGCGTGCGCATTTAATGCATATTTCATGATTCATATTTAGTAAAGCGTCACCCATTCTCCATCGTGTACAGTATCCGCTTTCCGATAAATATATCGTTTTATTAAGAACGGTTCAATAAAGCAATTTTGCCTGTGGGAACCACTGAAATTTATGTCACACCCTTGAAATATTTATGTTTTAGCCACGGCTGTGTAAAAACCCCCTCGATTGATTTGTTTATCGATAGCATTGTCTCTTCCTTCTCGGCCATCGTCACCATCGTCAAATCATGGAAAATCAGAGGAAGGAAAACAGCACCTCTTTCACATATTTTTACAACGATTTCATCGGATACCTCCCTTCTGAGAATTCCACGGAGGTCACAAAAATACGTTTCTCTTTGAGCATTGCGCTTGAAGGTTTATTTGTCCCATTTCATCTAGGATAGCATTGAATAAATTAACTACTACTTTGACTCATGTAATGTTATATATTTTTCTCTGCCTGTCATTGTGATGCAAGGTCTTATTGAGCTGTTGATAAAAATACATAAATTATACGGTCCATGAATGTATCTTTAAATTTTAGCCTTAGCTCAGCTATATTTTTAATTTTCTAAATATTTTAGTGCTTACCATTCACGAATCTGGGTAACCGTTAAAATCTGACTTGGATTCCTCCGTATTCATCAAACGGGAATTCTTCCAGCCAACCTAATTTATCTTGATAATTGTACTTTTCCGATTCTCTGCCCAAGTCTCATTTTGATTTTGTGGGAAGGTTGAGGCAACAGTGGATGCGCTAAGTGAAGTAATGCTCATTTTACCCTCAAGCCTAAATGTTTGCTGTGTATTTTCATCCGTTACAATTCTTGAAAATATTAATTAGAAGTAAAATTGTCTCTTCTAGTAAGTATTTCAATTCACGTGCGAGTGGCGACAATAGAAAGTACGATGACGAATAGAGATTTAAAAAAAATTAACGGTCGCGATGCGTCTTATGGAAATGGAATGACGAACAAGGTTTAATGTGAAATTAGAGCAATATTAGCTGGACAAAATAATAAAGTCCTCACTCTATCCTGAAACATTTAATGAGGAAGTGAGTGGAATACGTGGAGTGCCATTAACTAAAGTTATTTAATTAACTGTGAGAATATATTTTAAAACATTGAGAGAATAGAGTTGCATAACATCGTTTTAACGCCTGTTAACCCTTTAACACCTGTTACATACCTATTGCAAGTCTTTTGAAACCTGGAAAGGAGATACTAATTCAGGAGTAGGTAAAATCATTAAGATAAAACTAAAATATACGCTTGGAAATATTTATGGGTATAAGGTGAGTGGTTCATCCGTAGTAGAGAAACTAGGATGTGAATTCCTCCTGTCTGAGATGGGTAAATTACCGTGAATCTCTGAGAAGAACAATCAGTTTTCTGGTGACAACTTGAGGGAATATTACGTGATTTTGATCAGCCAGATCATCTACATAAGTGTTTCCCCACCGGAGGCGTCCCTGCGCCTCACTAGCGGGACTATAAATTCAAATAGATAGGGTTCAAGCTTGCTGAAGTGTTATTGAGAGTAATGATTTTGTGATATTTATGATAAGGAAAAATTTTGATTTAGTAAATTAGTAAATCTTTCATAGTCATTAAATACAATAATTTTATTTCATTATAACAATTATTAAATTCTTAAAAAGGGTAAAAAATGGTTCATAGTCATCTAATTTTACCAAACGAGTATATAATTAAGAAAGTGTATTTCTTTATTTCTTGGTGGGATTTGGTTTTCCTGAGGAGGTAGAATCTGGGAAGCAAAAATAAGAAGGTTAGGAGCCACTGATCTAAAAGAATTCGTAAAAATAGTTTTCTGAGTTAACATTTAAACACGCATTATTCCCACGCATAATAGGCTAATTCACAAATCTGTTTATTGTCTTGTCTTATAGAGATAAAAATACGAAGATGCCCGTATTTTCCCGTTCTTCAATCTGCCTTCTAGTGTGCAGGTTACAGGCGGCTAACCATCGAAGCGCACAAGCCTTTCGCTCATATAACACACGCTATTCATCTCGTTACAAGTCGTTTCCCTGCATTCGCCTGCCCTGCACACAACCTATCTTGTCGTTTCAAGCCAACGGCGTTGTTCGAGCCTTTCCCGACTCTTGGGAGACGTAGGAACTGCTAACGGAGTGGGTGGTAACTTTACGTTGATTTAATTTTCGTTTTACGAATCAACGAATTTTACAAAAGATCCCCAGAAGAAAATTTACTTTACTAATAATCGTTTTTAGAATCTACCTACTGAATTCATGAATAAAATTGAGATTTTTCATAAGAGTGAACGACCCCATTGGCCATCATTGTAAAACAACATTAAGCATGCGAGACAAACGTGTTCTGAGTGAGCGATAACTCACTTTAAGAGTGAGTACATGCATGAGATTTTATTTCCATGATACCCTTGTCGTAAATAATATCCATTCTTCATTCATTGCATTAAATAACAATCTCCGATTCAGTATCAGACTTTAATGAATGCAGGTAATCATAACCTTTACTGTTAGAATTTGAAGTCTAACATCAATTTGTATTTTGTTCACCATTAGATTAGCAACTAATGGAACGCGTATCACATATTCATATATTTTCCCAACATCTACACTCATAGCCATCTTACTCCGTCACTTACTTATCCCAGTAGGTATTAGGTATGTTCAATAATTATTGCCCTTGCCCGGCCCGTTTATTAGTACCCTTAGTTGCTCGGTCGTTAGAGTTTCCAAGTTCATTTTGCTTCTGAACGTATGCACTATTCTATAAATTGAATAGGTATAAATCAATATGGATTACCTAAGGCCATTTTATTGCCTGGATTTAACGGGGAAAACTTTTTTACGAGTTGGGCATCTCATTTCTGTAGTAGTCATTTTAGTGTTAGCCTCATTCATGTAAATCTCTTCAAAATCATCATGCACCAGCGAGACTCGAACCAGCCAACTTTGATAGGGCAGAATCTTCCTGCCTATGTAAGTCAATTTACGGAATAATCAAAGCTATGAACGGTAATCAAAACCAAAAACCCTCTTTAATTGATAGCAGTAATTATAAACATAATTGGAAAATATTACCATTATTGCGGCTGGCTCGCATTTCTCTATTATGAATTTTCGAAAATGAACTAAATTATACTTATGTTAGATTAAGTATAGTTAGCTATTAGGAAAATTGAGAGTGACCTATTTCCTCACGTATCGAAAGACGGTAAGCAGATGACAATCAACGTTGACCATTGATTTCGGAGATATAGCCAATATCCTCTATTTTTAGGTCAATAGGTTCTAGGTTTATTTTCTCATAATAATTTTAAAAGTGGGATATTTTCACTTTCGATAATTTTCTTACGACTTACAATTGTGTAACACCCAATGCTATGATGGCAGTGCTCTTGAGTTTTCTTTTTGGCTTGGTGAGAGGTGGGAAGCTAAATGAGGATGAAAATAAAGATAACAGATAGGAAGCTAAATAAACCTAGAGTGACAATAAGAGTGTCAGAATTTTATTCGGAAGATGCAATAAATAGTTACGCTCAGAACCAAAAGGATAAGCTGTTAGCCGGGTTAGGAGTGCACGAAAGGCAAAAGATCTAAAAGACCATTTCAATCTCATTTCTGAAGGATCCATTCGCGAGTAACAAGTCTTACTGTTTGTACGGATTCGGAAATGCATCCGCTCACAAACCTTGAACGTACTGCGAGGCTTGTCGCTCATTGCGCGATTCCACCCACCCTCGCCAACCTTACTCTCCCAGGGAACGCTTCCCTCGTCTTCTTCGCGACAGGAAATAAAAGTTTTGATTTGTGGCGTATTGCGTTGAAAGCAGCCCTGGGGGGAGGAAGCGGCACGGAGGCCAGTGGCTGAAGGGATCGATTTTGGAGGGATCTGCCACTGGAAGTGGGAGGGAGGAGGGAGGAAGAGGATGAGGAGTCTCACTCACTCGCTCGCTCCCCCCCCCCCCCCCCCCCCNCCCCCCCCCCCCTCCATCCCTCACGCAGTAAGCGAGGGAGAGGTGGGGGGGGGAGGGGTGGGCTCATCCCGGGAATTTATTTGTGGGAGGGAGGGGGGGAGTTAGGCAAGGGGGGATTTGGGGTGTGGAGGAGGAGAATAGAGGTGGATTTGAAAAGGAAGTCGGGAGGTGGATCGAATGGACTTTATTTATGTTCCTTGGGGGGGGGGGG
>LYUA01000546.1:172752-182931 GCA_002093875.1 Calopteryx splendens | reverse complement strand
CACAATCCCCCATCCCGACCGCATCGCGGAGACGGCTCTCATTGCGTATTGCCGGCAATCCGTGTCGCCGTCTGCCCATCCCTTTCCCTCCCTCCCTCCCTCCCTCCCTCCCTTCCCCCGCCCCGCTTTCCCTTTTCGTGGGAATTTTCGTGAGAATGTCTCGTCTCCCAAAAGCGATACTCTCTTCTCTCCTCCGGGTGTCTGTTGTTTCTTTTTCACTGGGCAACGTCGATCGCCCTGTTGACCGATGCTAATTCGATTCGCTGCGATCGATTTTGTCGATCAAGTTTTCGCTCGAGAATGTGTCTCGACCCGTCCCGTTTGCTTGTGACAAACTAATTGGAAGACGCAGTGTACACGTAATGAGTTCGTCCAATTGACTACTTATGTTACTCATCCCAAAAGTAACCCCGATTTGTTGGTTAAATCCTCTCATTAACTTCCGTTGAAATTAAGCTGCTTCTTGATGTCTTTTTATTCTTTGTGCTTTACTGGTTGGTGAAACTTATTATTTCAATTTGTCTTTCAAAAAAGGAAATTTAGACTCAAGAGGATGGTAAGACAAGGCAATTAGTACCAAGTCTGCTCTCAGCAAAGGGACTTTTATTTATTATGTTATGACAAACATTAAAAATATTTATTGTTCGAAGAATATACTTATTTAGTTATGCAAAATATTAGCAGTACCTATATGGACTCGAATAGGAAATATAAATAAGATACGTAAGTATTACTTTAGCATGTTTTACTTTGATGGTCTCCTATAATATTTCCAGTAATTAAACCCTAGTTCTCAACCCCGTTATTGAGATATCTTTGGACAATTATCTTTGGACAATTTGGATAAAATTAGACAATTCAAATCAGTACGTTATGAATGGATTTGAAAATTGCTATTTTATTGCCCTAAATACCGAATTTGATCAAATATGCGTGCGTCTTGGATTCACTTCTATAGCCGTATGGATTGAAATAACGATTCGATGCCAGTCGTTGTGAGTCCCAGGTGTAGAAGTTGCCATTGGGTGCTCATCAATGACTCTGAAAGAGGTGCGATGCTGAGGCAGGGTGTGGCCAGGGTTGAGGGTCTGGCTCATTGAAGACGAACCCTCGCCCATAAGAAGGCAGGGCACTTTAGGGATGATGGGGTGGTTTTGATGACCCGGGGGGAGGTCTGTTGGGGGAAGTTTGTTGGGAAAGAGCGCTGGCATTCAGAGTGAGGCATTAGGATAAAGGTTGAGCTATTTGAAACGTTTTACTTTTCCCTTACCTTTCGGCCATTTCTTTTACCTGACTCCTTAAACTTCTCTTTTCCGGTTCGCGTTAGAGAAATAAATATATGGGTTCCGCTGGACGGTGATTGAGCAAAGACTTGGAGTTCTGGGCTCATCGGTTCCTTTTGCATTTGTGTGCTAATTGCATAGAAATGGTTTTTTGTGAATATTTACTAACTTTAAATGTGCACTAGGTGAGGTATATCGAATGAATATAAATCTTAAGGAAATAACTATTAATACATGGAATAGGCACCTTTTAATACCCGAGGGATTGTTAAATAAAGTACTTGGTATTTTAATTCAAGTACTTGATAAATATTTGGGATGAAAATGGGAACGGTAGTAAGAACATAAGTGATAGAGTTGCATTGGTGTAAGAAGCATTTACAAGGATTAAGGAAGTGATGACATGGGTTCTATATGCAGAGGTGAATGAAATAGATATTAGTAAAAACTTGATATGGAGATAATAGAATACCTATTATGTTTCCGAAACTTTGTTATTGAGGAAAGAGGGTAAACGCAGATTAAAATATTTTGAATTGTTCGTTTGAAGAAGGATTAAATAAATTAGCAGTGTAGAGAAGAAGAATATGAAAGAGATATTGAGAGGCAGTGGGATGTTGAAGGCTTTAATGGAAGGTAGAAGGAAGGATGAGGAAAATAATTGAATTTTTAACGGCAATGGAAACTTCATAGAGCTGTATACGGAAATAGTTGATTGCTAAAGGTGTTTATGTTTTTCAGAGCAATTTCGGAAGCCGACAAACAGGCATAAGGTTATTAGGAACTATCTACATCAATGTGGTAGACTTAACAGATTAAAAAAGAGCATTATGACAAATGAACTCTCGGTGTCTTCATAGTATACTCTTGGAATATGAATGATTATTGATATATTTGCAAAAATGGATAGTAACGTAATAATACTTTCTCACATTGGCGAAAAGAGAAGGGTTACATCAAGAGGTCAACTTACAGAATGGCCTTGAGAGCAATTGCTGTTAATGACGAGGTGTCTCTGTTAAGATAATGTTGACGACCTGAAATAGCCCTAAAGCTTTCTCTGATTTCAAAAAGTTTTTTCTGTTGAGCACCGCAAGCTCGGAAGAGATGAGAACGCTCAATCTGGTGAATTGTCTGGGACGGAGAAAAAATGCTCTCAAAGATTTGCTACCGGAGTAGTGATTTCGGAAAATATTATTTTTTAAATTGGGAAGATCGAATTACGTGGTTTTTGAAAAGCAAAGGCGATAAGATTTACGGTAGCTAGTCCGCTAGTCTATTTTTTGGACACTTGGACATTGTTTTGGCATTTTAAACAAATTACTTTATAAAAATTTGGCATTTGTGGAGCAATTTTAGCGGCCTGCGTCTTCGTCTCAAGTGGCGAAACTTCTCATTATTATCGGAAAAAAACATTTATCTCTTTTTCTTATTATCTTATAAAATTATTTTCAGCAAACTCAGGATTTATTACTTAAGATTAGGCAGTTTTCGAATAATCAAACTGTATTTCACCTGCTTAAACCTTCAAGGAAATGGCTAATTAGAAGGAAAAATACACGCAGCTCGCTGGCTCTCTGACTCTTCGTTAAACATTTTTGGAGAATTCTCTTCTATTACGCTGGGGAGTTTTCCTTTTCAACCACATGATCACGTGCTGTGTGAAAGAAAAACCATTGTATTTTTATATTGCCTGTTATTTTTATTCAGATTACCAAACCGTTATCAAGTCTGAGTAAGTCCGTCGGCGTCATACGTCAATTCTTGTGACTTTTTATCTCTTTTGAAGTGCGGTGATTTAGTTTAACTTCGTAATATTTGCTTATGTGACAAGCATTAACCTTTTATATTTTATTCACGTGATTATTTAAATGGAATATTATTTAACAGATGCGTTCTAGTCATTTTTAGTTCGGTGTGTAGCCAAGCACTTTAAAAAGACTTGAACTTAACTTATTCTAAAAATGTTTTCCAACAATTTGTGTTACAGTCCAGGTTTTAACTTCAAGCACGAGAATTAATCTTGCTTTAACTTTTTATCTGCAAACACCATTAGGCGGATTCCTCTATCGAGCTGTTTGCTGAGGATAGAAAATAAGTATTGTTCGATGAATTTCATAAAATGTGGTTGATTTATTCCATACTAGTTTAGATTTAGTTCATACTAGTACTAGTTTATGAGTGATTAGAGGTGAGATAAATAACAATCACATTTCATATAGATATATAATAGAAGTCTAAGGAGTACCTAATCTATACCCCACAAGCCGCCGCAAGTATGTGTGGCAGGGGATATTAGGACAATATCCGTGAATAAAAGGAAAGGAGGAAGGTGCTCTGTAAGGAGGGGAATGGATGTTTCGCGTTTTATTCTCCTTGTGTTTTATGCCTTGAATAGTGAGACGGAAAAACGGATTCTTGAATTAATCGGTTCGACAGGTTATTCCTCTAATTTTATCATCATTGTCCGACCTTTCTACCTATTGTAGGAGTGGTATTGATTCCTCTTTGTCACATTCAAAATCACTAGATTGGTATCTATTTAATAAGTTAAATTTAGCGTTGAGTTTTCGATTGTATAGTGATTCCCATCTCAAATCACGCTGTTAATTGCGTGATGCTCTGGGTCCTCTCATTACAGTTGGAAATGGGCTGCCTTCCTGCATATTTTGTTTGATTCTTAAAACATTTTTTTTAGTTGGATCCCACATGCTCGCAGCATATTCTATGTGTGGTAAAACTAACGAGAAATGACATGTCTCTTTTAAATTTTCCTCGCCATATTTTCCTACTGTGCGCTTTACAATCGCTAGCTTCTTCAGGGCGGCACCGCATTGGTATACCTTTGTATTACCTACGTCTGTTTACCCTAAGCAAGATCCTATGCAATGGTGACACCCAAGTACTTCACATGGTCAACAGCGCTGATTGGAACACCTCTGAGTGTGTAAGTACAGGTTTATTCGCCTAATGTACTTTTTTAACAAACACCTAACGGTACATTTCTTTTTACTAGACCCCATTCCGTGCGCCATTCATGAATACCTACTACGTAACACGCGCGAAATTATTTCGCGTCTACTGTGGTTTGTTATTTCCATTTAAATGACGGTATCGTCTGCGAATAGTCCTACGTTGATTTTTGTTTTTGGACTGATGTCTCTTATGTGCATAATAAACGTAATGGTCCTATAACGCTACCCTGAGCCGTAAGTTACTTGTGCGTATTCGGAACTCGAGCCTTTTAATACTATACCTACTTTGTGTGGGATCGGTGAGAAAGTCCTGAATTCATCTGGTTCTGTTTTAATTAATTCCGCACCAATGTAGTTTATGAAGGTATGAGTTTGAGCTGTGGGATCTTATAGAAAGTTTTTTTTATAAAAAAATACCACATCCACCTGTCTTTTCTTTTTTGCGGCCTTTATATTGGCGTGAATAAAAGAGCCCAGTTGTGCTTTGCGTGATCTGTTCTTTCTAAACACGCGCTGGTTGTTATGTATAAAGATCTGGTTGTCGAGGAATGTCATGACGTTGCACCCAGTACTCTAGGATTCCTCTCCCAGTGATGTACTCTAGGATTTTACGGGCCATAGAACTTAGCGAAACAAAGAACTCCGCTTTAGAAATAATGCAGCACCTATAAGAGTTATTTCACAAATTTCAATGAAAAAGAACACATATTGCTTTTTGCAATCATCTTAATTGTTTGGACTCTTTAATTATAGCAATTTATTCTCTCCAATAAAAATATAATGGTGTAGAAATTTTCCTGATACTCGTGAAACTGGTGGAATCAAGAATAATTTTCACAACCAAGAAACAGTTTTCGGCTTGACTAGGTGGAATATCTCCATCTTTATCAGCTCAACGAGACAAAACTGAAATTATACATAAGCAATTTATTTCACAACCATGTTTCATGACTGTGAGGCATCATCAGGTGAGCATTGTAGACCTGTGCAGAGGTTATTTCAAAAGTCTCAGTCAGAAGTACGTTTGTGGACATAAAAAACGAGGCTTTATTGATAGGTAACTGGAATCTCGCTAGTTGATGCCCTCAGCTTTATCATAAGTCATTGTTTAATTGTATGAGAAGTGTACTGGTAAAGGCTAGGGGGTTGAGCAGAACAGGAGGAACTCTAAGTGCAGACGTGTGTACGTAGCGAGTTCTCGGTTGCTTCAAAGAAATCGCAAAAAAAAATTAAATTCACTCTTTTGATGGCAAGAGGTAATACCAGATGTAAAAGTTTAATCCGGAGATTTTGGATTTTTGAACCCATGATAGTGCATAGTACTCTCCCCAACGATAGGTACACACGAACATTAGTTTTTTTAGTTTTTCATTTGCTATCAAAGCTGTTGGGCACTGTACTTAATCATCGAATGTGCGTTTTCTCCCATGTTTTCATCAGTGTTCTGTTTAACTTATCTCTTAATCACTAACTATCTAGGTATATTTTGAAAGCATTCATGCCAGATAATTATGGTGACCTGTTTTAATTTATGTTATATTTTATCTATATTTCACAAATTCTCGTCTATTCGAATTTATCTATAGCCATGATTTTTCGTAAAGTATAACTGTTTTCGTTTTTGCCATTCTATTATGATCACCCATCGATTATTCTGGAACACTGATCTCATTACTTCCAAGTGATTTGATGTTTAAGTAACTAGCTTTCACGCTTAGGGGAAAATAAAGTGTTAGTAAATGCTAAATGCTTCCAACGATAGCCGTGGATTTTTTACGAAAATAAACTCTCCAGAATTAGAATTAACTCTTCGAATCTCTCTCAGCATCAACCATCGTTGATTAGAGTATAGTGCTGTTGGTCTAGACACAGAACTGGAGTTGTTCCCCCTTTTAGAATATTCACGTCTATAAGTTCATAATGTATGGAAAATTGCTGCAAATATCGATGATTTCAAAGTATTGACCAATTTAACTATGTCTCAATTCATTCCCACCAGTAGGAACCAAGAATAAATTAAAAATTTCAGATTTAGGTCGAAATCGGATGGTATTTTGGTTCTGCCAAAAAAATGTTACTTACGATACGTTGCAAAAATTGAAACACTTGACAAATGAATGAAAAAGACTATTGTAGAGAAAGGCTATTTTCACTAAGTGGAATATGTTTCCATACTGCTAAGCCTTACATTGAGATAAAGAGCACCTCGATGACTCGTTTACCTCAGATACCTATTCTTTTGGAAAACATATTTGACATTGAAATAAAAATCATCAATGTATTTGGAAAACTTGAATATTTAAAATGGAAAAATTTGAACTTTTACTTGCCTGATATAATATTGTTGATGTAGCGACGATATTCATGAGGTTTCTTTGTGAACATTATAGATTGTATTAGCACGCCAGTTGTTGCTCATTTCCACTCTATGCGCGCACTCTTTAGGTGGACTTAATTGTTTTCGGGGAAGCCTGAAACTATACTATACTATAAGATATAGTCAGTTTTCACCTTATTTCTTTATTGAAAAAACTATGTAATCCTGCTGTTTTTTTCATGTATTTTATCTCAGGGTTTTCTCCTCTCAGCGAAATTGCCTTAAGTTTTACAGTTTCAAGAGCGAATCTGTCTCCCTGCAAACCTTGTACCTAGTGTCCCTACTGAGAAATTTACGTCGAATACTGTCCTTGAGCCCGCTGTGATTTACTTTGGATGAACTTTTCTTGCATGATAACAGTGACTACCGCAACATTACGACTTGTCATCAGTCAGCTGTCTCTGTATTGAGAGGAATTTCTCCGTTTTCTCCCTTGGAATGGCTGAACTCAGTGTCTTTGAATCTCCATGTTAGAGACCACTAGATCCCTTGGCGGCATACTTACAGCGCTGTAAACCGCCGCATTTGGTTTTTTTCACATTAAATTATTTCTTTCCTTAAGTTTTTTTATCTTGTTTAGTTTTTGCGTAAAATAAGGTTTATTTTTTTATGCTTAACGGATAAGTTTAGTTCCCATACGCTTTGAATAGATTACGAAATTCACATATCACAAATTAGTGGAACCTTATTTGTCATATGGTCTTTTCGGAGACACAAATACTTCACCTTTTCGTTGAAGAACGTGAACAGTGAAGAAAGTAGCTAATGGTAACTAGGTTTCAAGTGAAATGCTGCTGAGGGGCATTCAAAAATTTATCATTCATAATTGGAAAAATAACTTGCCAAAATCTTATCCCATTTGTGGCGGTTATGACGGTAAGAAAATTCGTTTTATCAAAGTTGAGTCCTTATACATTCAAATGTATAAGGACTCATATGTTCAAGCATATCAGACCGGTACTTATAATTAAATATTATTATTTCACAATATTTTGGTCATTCTTAGGAATAGCAAGTCTGGCTATGAGCCTGAGGGTCCCTGGTTCATATCCCCATAACGCCTAAACCTTTGTTTCACCTTTGAAAAAATCATTTTTTGATTTCTATGCAATGAGACCACTACAAAAATGGCTCCAACGACTTAGTTAGGAACTTGGCGCCAGTGGTTACATGCAGGATTGTTGCCAGAACTTATTTATCATTGTAAAATATTCGGAAGGCACAGTAGTCCCCTAAACTGACCCGCAGGTGGGAACTACTGGCAGGAGAGCGTCGCTCAAAGTTGACAAACATAGGCTAGAGACGCGTGACGTTGGACGCTGAAAATGTGAAATGATGAAGCTGGGGTTTAATATCCTAGAAATCAGCGAACTAAAATGAGGTGGGAAAGGTACCTAATTTCAGGAGTGATGGGTAGGGCACAATACTGTCGGGAGATGACCATGAGATAGTAACGATTGACATCATTTCGAAGGAAGCATGAGGAGGATTAATTAAGCATGTTAGTGGAAAAAAATCTCAGAATCGTGTTGATCGAGCTCGAGATAAGAACTCAAGACACACTGATAGTGCAGGGCTCAATGTCGAGGCCCAGTCATACAGTACATGATACGGAAGATGTATTGCAACAATTGGAATAAGTCCTCGGCGTTAAAGTAATGCATAGCTACACTGTCAGCTGACACCTCAGAATAAAAAAATTGATGAATGAATTGATTTAAGTTATATCATAGTGTCGCTACGTTTATTATGATTTTCGCGGTGACTTTTACAGCTGCTGCAGGAGTGTGGAAAAATAAGAGGACTCAGACATACGCCATCCTACTGTGCCTTGAGATTAAAATTTTGCACACCAACGGTATTATTATGCGCAACTAGTTAGTGGTCTCGCAGTTTCATTGACTGGCATATGCACAAAATTAGGCTGAGTCAATGGTTGGAAATAGAAATACCAATTACCTCGGATTATTTTTTGAGATTGTAAGATTTACTGCAGATATTATTTTGGTTTTCTTCAATGTAGAATTTTTCTTGTGCATTTTGTCATTGAAGTTTGAGAACGATAAAACAAACTACACAAAAATTTTGCCCTATTCTTACAGTTTCGCGAGTATTGCTATTCGCTCAACTGTGTACCAATGTAGAAAGAACTGCATCTTCACTTTGCGGTGGTTTTATTACCATTGATAAATGAAAATGCAGATGATTTATATTAATCATGTTAGGTATTTATACCTATTGTTGGAGTGCATACTTTAATGATCTCCGACATTATTAAATGTCTTTGAATTACCCTGATTATAAAAATCGGAGAAAATCCTTATGCGTTTTTCGAATTAGAAAATACTTATACCTTTAGGAATTTGAATGATGAAGAGCCACACCGCACTCAATCGCTTCTGCGATAGCAAGAAATTATTAGGTATAGCACATTCTTTGTCTCAGGCCTTTTCGGTAGGCTCTTCTGCGTACCGCAATTTCTACATAATCCATTCATGTGGTGATAAATAACATCAAATCTTCAAAAGGATATACTATTGTTTAGCATTTGGATTCATGTTGGTGTAGTAGGCCGTAATGAGGGTAGAGCCCTCCTTTTCTCTCATTTCTATGCACACTCCTTTCACTGACTCCATCTTTCTCTCCCATTTTATCGATTAGGTTTTATTGATTGTTTTTATTATTCTATTTAGAATGGTGAATGATACCAGCTATATTAGGCATCCCAGTGGTTTATGAGCGCGTTGGTTCAATCGAAGTTCGTGGCTTCGTATCCCCTCTAGTGAATGAATGTGATCAATTTTCTTGTTATCTGTTTGTCGTCATGACTAAATTTTACGTTACAAAAATGACTTCAGTCGTAGGAATTCATTTAAATTTAATAATTAATGCGTGAGCAAAATGATAATGCTGGAATAAATTTAGCTTGAAGGATGGGTTTGAAAAACGCGAAACATTTTATATGCCACTTAGCTCTCAACGGGTCATAGTAACAAACACTAACCGACGATGATTACTGGTTCCAAGAAAAAACTACGGGTGAAATGGAGTGCGATTATTCTTTTGCAGAACTCTGGAATTACGCTTATAAGCGCTCGGCAAAGCGTAATGCCTCAGGAGTTAACGCCAAGGTCGTTTACTCACAGCCGTGCAACGCTCTCTCATCCACTAGGATACGAAAACAGTTTACCACCGTAACGCAATCGATCTTCAGCGCACTTTCAGCTCTTTTGGCTCGCGGTGTGCCTACCTGAAGTGGTTGACTATGGTGCGTAGACGAGGCGACTTCGGCGGTAGAATACGCCACTAACTTCCCATTGATTCTGCGTCTGAGAAAGCTTCACGAAAACGAATCCATTTCCTGTTGACGCCTTATTTTCTACCGTAGTGTTCAACTATTGTGTTGCTTTCTAATGTCCACGCCTTCTTAAGGCATTTTACGCCTAGTGGCCGCCGAAAGAAAGCGGGTTGCTTCTCTTGTTTGGCGTGGAAGCGTGTTCCGTGTGAGATGTTCTATGACGAAGTTGTGGGGGGGGGGGGGGGG
>LYUA01000546.1:127653-137865 GCA_002093875.1 Calopteryx splendens | reverse complement strand
TGCGAAAAATGTGTACGGCTGCAGGGAGATTACGTGAAGAAGTAACACAAGTTTTATTGTTTTTAAGTTGAATAATTAATTATTAAAAAAATCGGAGGCCTTATAACTTGAATGCACCTCGTAGGTGTATGAGATGTTTTGCGAGGAAATTGGTTAGTCAGGCCCTCCGTTCGATTCCAATGGTATCTACTTCGTGAAAGATTCTACTCGATACCTATTGTGTTATGTATGAGAGAAATAGCCCAATTCAGTTCAAATTGCTGCGGAAAATGACTATTTCCGGACCCCTGGTCTGTCGCTATTCTTCTTCGCGAGGAGGCTCTCATTTTTTTCCGGGGCTTCTCTCCTCTCATGTTTTTTCTATCCAATTCCACGGTCCTTTATTTCATTTCCTAAGTGCTGAATACACACCTTTTTTTGATGTGTTCACCAAAGCTGGTAGTTATTGCGCCTAGACTAGTCGCCAACCCAAGGGGAAGTTTCGACTGAACTCTTACAAAAATATCACAATTTAATAGAAGAAATGTGTGCTTTAAGATTAATAAATTACTTTACCAGATGAAAAACTCTTTTTATCAACTTAATTAAGTAATTTTTCAGTACATTTGAATGCGGATACCACTTGTACGGATTCATGAGGTTGTAATTAAAAAAAAATCATTTCATTTTGGGGTTTCAGCCAAGAACCTTTTGCACTTTCAATTTGTTTGCAACTTGAGAATTGAGTGAATAAGATATGCTCTGTTGAAGACAAGGAGTACTATTACTCTTTCAATGGCACCTCGTTAGTGAAATCGTTGAGCAAAGGAAAATTTTCTTGTTTAAAGGGAGCTAATTATTGTGAACAGAGTTTGCGTTGAAGGGTGATGATACAAGGGACTTATAAGCGGAACGTTGCATGGCTCCAGGGTAGGCAAGATGCGGCTGAATGCCCAAGAATGCCCGCCTCTGCGTCAATTATAGCTGGTTTCGTAATATCGCATGCTTAACCAACTGAGAAATGATTCGCTTACGTGAAATTTATTCCATTTCGCAAACCATACATATATCCCTCGGCTTTGTGTACCTGTCCTTCGCACGAAGTGGATGCACATTGTCCGCGGTGCTCCCGCGTGCCTGCCTGTAGGTATGCGTCGCAAACCTTTGACGTTGTTAAAATCTGTCCCAGGATTCCTACGGGATACGTCCGATAGGGGAAGTGCAATTCGTCTCTTTTCGCCCTCTAACTTCCGAAGGGTGTCCTCGGGAACAGGGCTATCCCTGCCCAACTCTCCATCCCAGGAACTTACTCTCACTTCTCTAATTAAATCTCCCATAATTTTGGCAGTGGTAAATTATGATAAAATAGAATTCCCAGGAGCTCTGTAATAGCTAAGATCGCCAGTCGAAGGAAGTATACTCTTTCTTCATAGGTATTTTTTCGTATTCATTTGAGGATGAAGTTTACCTACTAGTAATTTGACACGTGATATCTCAGTTAAATTTACCATCGCAGTAAAATTTTAGTTGCATTTAATGACATATAATGAATTATGTGACTTGAAACCGACTCTTATTATACTGTGTCATATACTTTTACGCAAAAATATATTGAAATAATATTTCCAGTCACATATTATGTTTCAGGAAAATTGTATGAATCATCTTGGCGCCCGGTGTAGAAAGAGTGATTACAGTACTTTTCATCTCTCGTCATTATTGCCAGGCCTATGGATATGTTCCTATTTTTGGAGATTTTTCATTTCATCTAGATAGCTACGGAATTAAATTTGAAAAAATTCACTCTCCAGGGAAGTTACCTGATTACTCAAGGATGCCAAAAAATACATTGAAAGGCCATTACGAAGAAATATCTAATGATGTAAAAACTGTAATTTGAAAAATTAAAAAAGTCACATCGCTAGCAAGAGCATGAGTTCTCGCCACCTATTCTGGACTTTGAGTTATGAATGCATATAAAAATTAAATCCTTGATTGTTATTGGTGGAAGCAAAATTAATGTGATTGGACTGTGATTGTGGTACCAAAATAACGTTGACGGAAGCGATCGGTGGCGACCGTTGTAAACAAATATTTCGCCGCCCGATGGTTACGAGAAAAATTAGCCAATAATGCACATAGGGAGAAAGTTTATTAATGTAACAGATACATAAAATGGGTTCAATTTGAGTAAACTTCCCATGCATACCTTCACCTCCTTGGGGTTGGATTACGGCAGTGGCTAAGGCACTGGATTCCCATGCTGAGGGCTTGAATTCAAATTTTTGTAATATGTTTTCAGATATTTTTTTAAGTACATGTCCCAGATCATCATAACGCCTTCTATGTATCCGATTTTCTTTTGTTTCTCTACAAACGTTCTATAAAAGCGATACAAACGTGTGCCTCTCGGATTTCCGAGAAATTTCTATTGAATTCAATTTACCTCACGGAATATTCGTCTTTCCCATTAAAATATAAGAAGTAAATAAAACAGTATCCTGTGAAAATAGTCTCTATGTTAGTATTTTCAGAAGATTTGAGTTGGCGACACTGTTCCTTGTTTAAACGGTTGCAATAGCGTATGTAAGATAAGACGTAATAACGTACCTATGTAAGCTCGACATCATGAGGTGCCTGTGGCCAACTTGGATGTGGAGGCTAGGAGCTCTATAAGTTATAGACGAGTACACTTGAATAACGTAATCTACGGGAGGTTTTAAGTGATAGGCATACATAAAATATTCAATTTTGCTCCAATTTTTGGACGGTAGAGAATTTCAATCGCAAGTGTGTCACATTTTCTTCTATTTAAAAATAATTTTTCCACAATTTTTCTGGAGAATATTGTAAAAACTGAAAGAAGAAATCATTGTGGAATAAGTTAAAACTTTGAAATTGAAAAGGTTGTTTGCCATTAATCGATCCACTATTCCGAATCGATAAAAATTTCTTTAAAGAAGCCAATAAATTAATTTTATGCTTAATGCAACTTTGAAAAATTTGTTTTATTTTTATGGAGTTATATAATGAATTTTTAAGGACAACGACTAGAAATTCATCTTCGCCGGTTGAAATTTTTAGTAGGTATTTTACCTACCTCGTTGCATCCTATTGAAAACACAGGAATGCTAGCGCGGGTCACTTTTTTATAATAATATATATTATCATATAATCGTACAAATAAGTTTTTGATGTATTTTGGGCATTAAATTCTTAAACATTTCGAGACTTTAATTAAGATTCCGCTCTCCACGTCAACTACTTTGTGCCAGGGACCAACTTGTTCTGTTTTGTAAGCTGGCTTCTGATTAAAATATGAATTACAATAATAATGCTCTGTAGTTTTGCTTCATTTCTAAACATATACATCCAAAACTGAAATGAAACAGAATAGAGAGACGTGAAGAGATCATGGAGAGATGATCGGATCACTTCATTTTTAGGGAAATGTTTCTAGTGGTCACGGTTATGGTTGGCTCTGGTTAGAATGATTATGGTTATTTATCACTTTTTTAATTAGTCATAGAATTCATACATACATATTAATTTATAACGAGAATGATCTGCATTATCTTGATTAAAATATTAACATGATAAAATTTGTGGCGCTAGATATGTTTTTACAACGGCCTCTGAGTAGATCACCACTCGACGAATTATTGGCGCTATCTGATCAAGAAGCAGTAGCAACTGCCCCAAAGGCAACTTCAAAAGTCGATTGAAAGCAGATCATATGAAGGTCATGGGCATCATTAAGTAGTTTGCTATATATAGTATTTATACTATAGTGCTCTAAGATTTCCTCATTGGAAAACGAAATGTACGGGAAAATCAATGGAAACTCGCTGTTGACACTCGTGAAGGTATGCTTAAAGGAGGCTCTAACTTTCCCGGGTACCAAGTTTGAAAACCTTGACCAATGTCAATGAAATATTTCGGGTCATTTACGGCGATATCAGTACTGCATACATTTAGTTTAGCTTAAACCACCTAAATGACCAATGCTAAAAAAGTTAAAAGAAAAAATTGTCCCTCTGGCATCCCTCATTGAGAAGATTCTGAATTATTGTAGTTCTTTATGCGTTATAAATAAGTTTCCATGAGAAAAAGTATATAACTATTGCTAAATAGCAACCAATCTAGTAAAAATATCGTAATTACTACGCCTGGTTACAAAGTTTTTCTGTAATCATTAGTTTGATACCTGTCAAACACTCCTATAAAAAGTGAAATTCGTTGCTTAAATTTTATTTATATGTTATCCTAATCGATCCTTTATATGATATTCTCAACGTTTTCATGAAATTCTTCAGATTTCTCAATCAAATTACAATCTTAATAAAGAGCTTCCGATGTGTTTCTTCAGTATATTTTGTTATAATTGAAGGGTAAATGCATCCATGTCATACGACCATTTTAATATTTTTACGTTTCAACCTATTCAATTAACTCGCCTTATAAGAATTAATGAGGATGATGACTTACATTCGATACTTGGAAATAAATTTAATTATTTGGTCCCGATACATTCTTTATGTTCAAAACATTTATTGAAGAGAAGTTTGGGTAATGTAACATTATATCTCCTCTTAAAATTCTAGGTAATGGAGGCTACATGAATGGGAATCACATGACCACAGAGATGACTGAACCCTTTTACTTACTGTTTACTTATTGTGTATCTGGTTCGTATTGAGTTTCCGTACTCATATTTTCATATCAGATGTTTTCAAAATTATGATTTCAATTTGTTTTTGTGTGGAATTATAAGCTCTTTGATCTTGTTCACCTTTTTCGTCCAGTAGTGTTCAAATTACTTTAATTTACGCATTAATTAAAAATTCATTTTAAATTTTATCATTGTTGTCGAGGTCATAATAATGAAGTGGGGACATATTTGTATAAAGTTCTATTCTTTAATTTTATGTTACAAAGCAAGCAATATTAATCTTTTTGGTCATAGATATTATGTAAGCTGTCTAGGCATGTGGGTGGTACTTGGATCTTCTTTAATATTGATGAAAATGACGAGAACTCTCGTAATGGCCTTATTGTGTTTTTTAACGCTTAAATGCTGATGGAGAGTTAAATAGGGTCATTACCACCTGCGCAGTTGGAATAGCAGATTTGAAATATGTATGCGTCATTATTTAACGGGATTTATCTTATTCATTTCATCATAATCAAACACCAAAGGGCATTAATATTAGATTTCAGCTTTCACATTTTCTGATATTACCTTCAAGTTTCATTTTCAGTTGATACCATCGGGCTTCAACTTGTTCAAAGCAAAATATTTTCTTTAAAATGCTAGAAGATATTGCTAAATGAGTACATCGCAGTCGTTAAAACGATTTTCTCGAAATTGAGTGCCGTTATATTTTATACTTGGCTGGGCAGGAGGGGTCAAAATCCGAGTGATTCTAATCGAAAGGAAGATACCCAAGATAAAGTCTAAGACTTTACTTCAGCGAAATGTTTTTCCGGTGGTAATCGACGTCAAGACGACCACTCTGCGGCGTCTCATCCGTGTAATCCCTTTGCCTGCGTCATGGTATGCTCACCCGGGCTGACCTCTTACCCATATTTCCCAACGTAAAAGCCTCAAATGAAGCTCAAGTATGAATACGCCTGCATTTATGATGAACAAAACTTCTAGTCGAAAACCACGAAGCGTTGATGTGTGGTTCAATATCAGGTTTTATTCAACCTCGCTGATTCCTTATTTCTTTATATTCTGTTTAGTTTATGAATGCAATTAACGGTTAAATACATGAATAAGAACCTGCACGCTTCGTTAAACTTAAGTTTGATCAAGTTAAGCGAGAAAATACCTTTAAGAGCTGCTTATGTCTTGAATGTTTCGAGGCCGGTCTTCCGTTTCACTTTTATGTGAGTCTGCGTTCCCTGACTAGGAAATAAATCTGCGCGCGCTATATATTAAAGCTCTTGGCTAAACATTAACAATGTATTATTGAGAAACGCTATCTTCGAAATGTGTGCAGTTATTTCATTATTCCTTTCCGCTGAAAACTTGTTCGCGGGAAATAGGTTGGAAGGTGATTTCGTACTCATTACTTCTCCAATTTAACCAGACTGGATTATGGGTAATGATCGTGACAGGAAATGTAAATTTAGTTGAAGGATTCACGTGTTTCAGGGGTCGCAGCATCTACAAATTGACGTTCCACGAAAATACCTCCTCGCTTGAGTGTGGGTGGATGCGTGCGTGGCAATTTTCCCGGTAACTACTCGCCAAAATTGGACGGAACCATCCATTTGGGTCAATCATCCACCCAAATGAAGATCTCATCGTTTTAAAAACTGATTAAAACAAAGTTGAGGGGACGCCGCAGTTAAAACGGAAGGGAAAAGTAAACTTTGAACTGGGCATGGCGTATCAAAGAGAGGATTCATGCTATGGAAAATTATGCTAAAAACATGAAGCAAACATCTCTGCCAATATTTAGCCCAGCGTCATTAGCTCGTATATGCTTATAAGCTCGAGCCTTATAGAAATAGGGATAGATAGATATAGCTCAGAATATATAATAGAAATAGGGATAGATAGATATAGCTCAGATGATAGAAATATCTCAGTCGGGATTGGTCGTGATAAATCGACCTAAGTAGTATAAGTGAAAAGGGCGCTCTCTGCTTCGACCTCAGTGGGAAAATAATAGACATAACTTTTTCGCTGTCAGTAAATATCGGCATGAGACACGCAGTAGCATCCAATCATGGACGAAATTCGACCACACTGACTGTGGTAAAAACAAAAAAATCCTAATCAGTAACCTTGACATTTCCATTTAGTTTGCTTTAGCTTCTTTCAGCTGCTGAATATCAACATAGTATATGAGGTTCCTACTTATGTGAAAAAATTACTTTTCTGGAAGGGTAGTCAAAATGGAATGTACCTATCTCTTGCTCTTGAATCAAGGCTTAGCCTAATTTTTATTTGAAATCCCTGATTAATTAAATAGCTTCAGCATGTAAAAATTCAGACGACCTTCAACTTAGATTAGATTTAGATTAGGTTAGCCGAACCATTGGTTTGTCAGATTGTTGAAATTAGTGAATCGCTTCATCGTCCTATTGAATCGTGTTTTCGCCTTATTGAGTATCTTAAGAAGTGAGAGACAATAAATAATATTTGACTACATCCACGCATTGTCAATCACTCAATAAATGCGAAGATTGCATGGACTGTGAAGCCCATTCCATCCGGCAATTACATCCGGAATTCCGGCAGTGTTTACTTTTTGCATTCACGAAGCAGCACATGGTAAGTTATTGTGATTTGTTAAAATATCGATTTTCGGGTTTCAACGGAAGTACACGTTTTGAGGTCCACGGAGCACGCTTTGGCCATTTTTGGATTGTCTGTGTGTGCGTGCGTCTGAAATAGGATTTTGTAATCACGATAACTCAAAAAGTATTAATCTTAGCCACACAAAATTTCGTACACAGTATTTTATGTAAGAGTTGATGAACTGATTAGATTTTGGTAAATAAGCAACCACCGGAAGTGACCCTTTCGACCGTTTTTCTACTCTACTACAGTGACGCCGCCCCCCGAAAATAAACATTTTAAATAGTGGACGATCCAGCGGGAACTAGAAGGAATTTTTTTTATTCTCTCCCGTAAGGAATGCATGGAACATATGAGAACTGTCAACTTAGGGCCATTTTCATTTTTTCGTTTGAATATGAAAGAATTGAGATACACGTGTGGGATTCAAACCAAAATACGGAAGAAAAATTGAATTTTCTTATTCTGTCCACACCGTTTACCTTATGTCGCTTGGAACATTTAGAAAACGTCGTTTTTTGCTAATTTTGAGGAATTTACTTCATCTCTAGGATATGGGCCCCATAGCTACCTCGATTTTCGCTGCTGGCGCATTTTTCCGTATTGCAAAGGGCAAGGCGAGATTTAAATGGCTTAAGAACAATATTTGTGGGAATTTTAATCGTTTCACGGACTAGATGAACGATTGAAAGAAGCATTTTGAGAGAGAATTAATACTAGCTAATTGAAAAGCCCTGCTTCCTATGGGAATGGTTTCGTTAATTTATTACTTTGAAAATAAATGCGATATAATGTTATAAGTAGAAGTACTAATGATAAAGTCATGTGTTGACCAAATCAAATTTTTTAAATAATTTTCTCTACCCAAGTTGTCGGTCTTTTACTGTTATTGTATTACTGTAAATGTTTTGTAAGGGGGTTGTATTATTTCAGAAAAATAATTTATCTTTTTTCATTTCTCCTTACACCAGCAAGGTGTTCAGCGATGTCCTTTTTTTCTATGCCAAACATCATGGCGGCCTACGAGTTTGGTGTAATTTATTTTTAATTACTGATCACTGCTAAAGATGGATGTCATTTTTTTAAAGTGTTTATGGTCCATATTTAGTTTCCAATGTTTATTGAAACCTGATAATACTGATTGAGTGGGCGTACTCCTGTCTCCATGGAAGTCTGCGTCTTTTGCTCGCACGGCCCGACGTATCCACAGCTCTCGAGGGACGAGCGATGTGGACCTACGAAACGAGAAATGACGGAAATGTAGGGAGAGCTAAACATTAAAAGGAAATAGATCGACCTAAGTCGGTGATAAAAACCGTGGCTGGCCTTGCGTAGTTGAAACCCACGCAGGTAGAAATGCAATAAAAAAGAGAAAAGAGGGGATGGAACGACGGTGTGAAAGTGGATGAGGGTCGTGGAGGAAATGATGAAGGGAATTGGGATATGACGGGGCCCTGTGTGATTCAACTTCCAGGGGAAAGCCGCTTTGGCAGCTATTAAGTGCGAGTTTATCCCCAACCGTGCGAGCGGAGGAATTCTCTCCACTCGATAATGCCAAGCTCTACCGGCAAGAAGGACTATGCTTTAAGTTGGCCACGTCTCCATTTTATTGGTCAACAGGGTTCAATTTGATGTTGATAACTATCCTTTACGTCGGAAGTAAGGTCGGAACAGAATGAAAACCATGGGCTATCATTGAATGAGCGTCGTTCTGTCCACTTCATAGTATTTAATTATTGCCACACTATATTCGGGATTGTGTGTTTGATTGGGCATTGGTACTATGGGAATCTTATTTTGCAATGCGAGGGAAACAAATATTCAATTTAGAGACCGTTAATTTTCGGTTTCAGGACAAGTAAAATGCAGGACTAATGCCTAGTTAATGCCCTCGTAAATCATTTGTGTGTGCCTTCGGGCAAAAATTCCTTCCTCAGCCTTGACGTTTAGGATGTTGCTGTTCGAAAACAATCTAAAACATGGTCGAAGTTTTAAAGAAAATATATGCTTATTACATTATTTGAATTGGGATTCAGTGAATGCCTTGCGGGGTAAAATATTGTGATATTCTTTGTACTCATAGTTAAGTTTTGCCTTTACTCAGGATGCCATTCACTACGGTTTTATGGTTGCCTCAGTGTTTGTTAATTGAGTTCCTTCTAACTGTATCCCCACTTCCTCATTTGATTTCTTATCTTCTCTGAATGATTTATTTCCATCTTATGCCACATTAAAATCTCTAGGCCTCATAATCTCTCGAGTCCCCCTTTTCTCGCTCTCCGCTCCGCAGGCATTTGAAATCATTTATCGAGCATATTTAACTAGAAACTCGCCCATCCAAATGCCTCGTCATTGCGGATACAGATGGTTCGCTTGCGTTAAAAGAACGTCAAATCTTTTTAAAGTTTTGTATTAATTTGCTAATTCTCCCTTCTTTTAAAGGAATAGTTTTTTCGTAAGCCTCCTTTCACTACTGAAAGGGTTTTCATGGCAATTCAAATTAAGGAATTATTTAAACCATACTCTGTGTTTTAGCTTAATAGGCGGAAAATGTGGTTGAAGGAGAAAGCTAACATGAAAAAGATGAAATGTTTGAAATGCGAAAAAAATATTTTACTCAGAGGTGGATAAAATGATGAAGTTATTTTGGAACCCTCACTACGCTCGTTTCATTCCTGTAAAAAAATATTATAAGTTAAAGAAACCACTGAATTAGAGGAAGTACTGGAATTGGAGACAATTCCAGTACTTCCTCTAATAAATACTATTAATATTCATGGAAAATATTTAGACCGAGTGGTACGATTTTGTTGGATTTCTCGGATGTCAAACCCGGTTCTCGTAGAAAACCGGGAATTCATAAAATATTTCACTAGCCCACCTACATACCTGGTTTCATTTGGTTACTAAATATT
>LYUA01000545.1:341110-358787 GCA_002093875.1 Calopteryx splendens | reverse complement strand
CCCCCCCCCCCCCCCAGGGTAGAGCCGCTCATCGCCGCGGATCTCCCTTCGCTCGTCCGTTCGTCTAATGGTTATCTCCAAACTGACGGGCTCGAAAATAACTAGCCAAGATATGACAGGCGTGGACAGGGCACAAAGTATTTCGGAAAATACATTTGGAAGTGCGTGCCCGAGTGTCTGACCAAAAAATACGTTTTCTAATAAATAAAAAGCCAAACTTCCTTCTCTCGGTTTGGTAGCATTTCCGGACGGATCCTTACATGATTTTGTTTAACCCAATTACCAAAAAATCTCCTTAAGTTTGGCCAAACATTTCTGAAACACCTTTGTGAACGTTTAAAAAAAATGAAGGGTGCAAACTTCCGACGACAGGGGGAACAGTGACACTAAACGGAGAGGGGGATGCTATCGGAAATATCGACGGGCGCATGATTCATCTTAATTTCCGTCTCGATCGAGGGTCCATCCCTTAGAATGCGTACGACAGATTAAGATGACACGTAAGTCGTAGGTCGAGGCTAAACGGCTAAAAAAACGTCAAAGGAGCGTCCTACTGCCCACACCCATACTTTTTTGCGATGACTATTGGAACGGTTAGGTCTTCCGTCGGATGGCTCAATTATTCCTCGCCAATACACTTTACGTACTGGGCGCAGCAGGAGGCGGTGAGGAAGTGGGGTCGTCCAGCAACATTCCCCTCGGTCCTTTCCAAGGCGTAACCCCCACCATTTGTGCAGATTTAACAGTATTATTCAGCTTCAATTATTCCGAAAAAATCACATTATAAATTGTTATTCATTTTTCTAAACAAGCAAAGGAGCTATTGGAATTTTTCTGCTATAGGTAAGTACATATTATTTGTGATCTCTTCGTTAATGCAGAAGATGCTACACAAGCGTTTATGAGATTTAAAAGCTACAATAAAATGTTTTCAATAATTTATATGTCTGCAGAATGGTGTAATTAATCTTATGGTTTTATCTAAAACTTGAAATACAATTGATACTGAAAAATGTAGGTAATTTATGGTATTTAAAAAGCCACCCCTTTCCAAAAATGATGCTATATATTAGTAAGTTATGCGGACCGATCAACATTTTCTGATAAAGCCAAATGACGGAGCCCATTCCTTCATCGAGTTGTATTCGTCTTGCTAAGACCAGGGCGCCCTAAGAATGTGCTGTCTTACCAATCGTCTCGAAAATTGTCATTATTTAAGCCTTTCACTGAGCGCGATTTCATAAACTAGTTCCTAAAAATTAACTGCACATAATTTAGCCAATAGTCATATATTTATTGAATATTTTAAAAATATTTAGCTAAACAATTTCTCGCAAAATACCTAAGTGCTTTTGTTGCATTAATTATGTAGGTACTTAATAGTTTATTAGGTATTATTAATTATAAATAAATTCAATTGTAAAATTATTTTTTTTTCGGAAAGATAGAGGCCATTTTTAATGCTGGATGATAGTTTCTATTTGAGTTAGTCAATTTCTTATTCCACCAGCCACAGTAGACCTAATGAATATAAAATAAAGAGATGATGTCCATTTATGCCCGAAGTGCAATATGCATACATAGGTTCATACGAATATTCCCACAGATTCATGAATAAATTTTTGTTCGTGGACAAAGCTTTATCTTCGCAAAAAAAGATGCTATGTATTACTAAATTATGCTTACCGACCAACATTTTTTGATAGAGACAAATGATTAAGATGTCAATTCCGATCTATTAATATCATAATTTTTTTCATGTTCATCATTAGTCAGCGATTACATTTCCGTACATACATAAATACCACCACTCTATCTTATATTCATTTGCTTAATTGTGGCTGGTAGAATAAGAAATTGACTAAATCAAACAGAAACTACCCTCCAGCGATTACACAATGTATAGTGTAGGTAATCGCTGATAGAATACATTTATTTCAACGGAATTTATTGGAAATTTTTCTTGTGTATTAAGAGAAATGTTTGTTCATCTATACGATTCATTTCATCACGGATTATTCCAAAAAATAATTCTCCAAAAACAATAAATATTAGATTGTCCGAAAACTTAATGTATAACTGTACCTACAACTGCTAAGGGGTGTAATCGTTTAGTATCCCAAGTGAACATTCTTGAATGAATTACTACAAAGGATATATGTACAAATGCAAGGTCAGCGATAGAATAAATATCATAGCTTTTGCACATTCATTTACAATTTCATATCCGACCATGATCATCTTACAAGGCTACGAGGATAAAATATACCTACGTGAAGAGAAAATAATCATGAAATTCACTTATTACCACTACGCACTCTTTTGTAAACTCGAAGTATAATTCACTGAAAGATGTCACTTATCAACAAATCCATAGGCGAATATCAAAAAGCTGAATAGAAATTGATAAAAAAGAGGAAACACAACGTTATATAACTAATCGAAAATATTTTATCAAAAATGGAAAATTTCACAAGTACAAGGAACGCTGAGAGGAGTGAGGAGCATTATCTTGTCGCGAGGTGAGCTCTACCCTCATTTATCAAAACAACCTTCGGGGTTAATTATTGTAACCTGGTACTCGAGCGCCGAAATGATCTCGATACATATTTTTATATCGATGAATAATATTGGAAATGAAACGTCGCAAAGCTAATTCCAATCATTGCTCGCTCGTCACCGTCGTGAGATTGCCCTTAAACGAGACGAGGGTGGGACCCTCCTTCCCGGCAGAAAACCAGTTCGCCCGTCCCCCCCCCTCTTACCTACACCAACTCCCACCCTCCCGCCTCACCCAATCATCGGCGCCGGAGGGAAGAGTTCAAAGGGCTCGTGTCCCCTCCGTCGTCAAATTTCGCTAACACTCATCACACGGCCTCGCCCTTAATAAGGTGATGGCGGTGATCGGGGACATCATTAAGTCCCTCTCTTCCTCCATCTCACGGCAAAGAAACTTTGTCCCCCTTTTTTTATATGTACGTATTTTTCCTTTAAGCCGGCGGCTCTGGATCATTTCCCCACCCCCGGCGATGTATCTTTCACCGCCTCTCCCCCGCCCCGGCGACACAGCACTCCTCGCCCCCCGAAGAGCTCCGTTGACGTTAGACCCGAGGGGGAGGGAGGGGGGGGATTAACATGGACCCCGAAGCTGGAGAATGAGACCCTCCTACTCTCCGCAAGATTCATTTGCCTGATGATGATGCTCTTCGTCCCCACCCCCAGGCCCTGTGAAGTGCGTAGGCAGCATACACCTGCGGGGGTGGGTGGAGGGAAGGGAGAGTAACCCTTCCCCCAACCCACTACCTTACAGATTTTCCTCGAGAACTCTCCGTAAACTGCTCAACATATTTTCATTAGCTGCTAATTGTCGTTACGTTTCCCAAGAAGTGGAATCATTAAAATTTCTCGTTCATCGAGAAACTCAGGAAAAAAAGAATCCTCGAAGAACGTCGCAATCTTCAGCTTCGAACTGAAAATATACTAACTGGGTGATACAATATCCAATCTTACATCAAAGGCTTGAAAGAGTGATATTTTTAGTTTCGGGAGAGAACATTTTTAAGAGTTTATAATTTAAAATACATTTTTAAGAGCACGATCCTCTTTCACATTAAATACTCCTCTCTTTCCTTCCTTCTTCATCTGTCAATCCCTCCTCTCTCTTCTGTCTTCCTTCATAAAATTTTCTGTAATTCTTTCCTTTCTTCCATGCCATATTTGTTGAATCAGTCACATCTGTTTACTTTAAATTTGTTCGATTCCGATTTATTAATATTATCATTCGTTTCAATTTTCATTATTATCATTATTTGTCGGAAGTTCTCACATTGCTCAATATAGCATACTCTGTAAATGTAACGAGTTTTCTTTTAATTATTTCGGCACTTTTTTCAGACTATTTCTTGTTAAATTCGGAATATATGCTTCAACAGAGAAACGCTGATTGAGGTCCTCAGTACATTACTTCCGTTCCTCAGATCGACTCTAAAATCTTCCATTTTGACGAGAATGGCTCATATTATTAACTTCGTTAGGTAGTGCATAACGTTTACAGATCTTCCCTCACCAAATCAAAATTCTCGAACAATTTCTAAATAAAGTGAAATATTAGGAAAACTACGGGATATGAAAGGAATTTGGCTTTAGCTTCTGCCGTCAAGTTCATTACATGAATAGGTACAGAAAAACGAACGCAAATGTGAAGTTGACGGGATAGTTGAATTTCAAATCAAACGAGATCAACGATCATCCTAGTATGCTTTTGTTTTGTCAAAACGCTAATCGCCAAGAAGATATTTTATATGCATTTAATTAATAACATTACATCCTTAGAAGAATTATCAAAATTTAACGTTGTGGTAAATATATATAAAAAATGAGGAGTAATCTCCATGAATTAAAATTTTACGGTCATTGTCAGACCGAATATCATCTTCATACCGTGATACATCATCTTCATATTGTGATATCTAACACAGGTGAATAATAATTGGCTGACTTGAAATTTTTCTTCCCCTGGATTTTTCAAATTTTTCGACATCCTTTAAGGAACATTCTCTCCGAGGGTCGGCCGTGTCTGCCCCTGATACCTTCCATCGCCATCGATGACCAGATTTAGTTTTCGGCGATCGACGTGATATCTTAACACAACTGTCAAATGGGAAGAACATTTCAAATTACTATTTTAACGTATGTAAACCTATTTCATTACCACCATTCGCTAAAAGCAAGGATTAAAAGGGCAAACCAGCCTAATAATCACAGCAATGGTGGTAACCTCGATGGGTGAGTGAAGAGCTCATTGCGATGTGTGTCCCACGATGTGAGGGATTAACGGAAGGTGCATTCCTCTGACACCTGCAAAGCAGTTCCACGGAAATAATTCGTGCCTAGAAAATCACACAGTCTGGTTTTGGTTTGGGTATCCAGAAACATCACCCGATTTGAACTAGGGACCCTGCCGTAAGTGGTGAGTCGAATCCACTAGCTTACCATTTCTCTCAATTTATATACGTAGGTACGAGATTTTTCTTGTTCACCTTGCATCATTTTCCAAAAATTCTAGTTCGGGAGATGTTTCCCGAATATAAACCATTAATTAATCCTTATGTTATGAATATTCGTTTATTCATCCTTAAATCATTAGCCAAGGGCCGCGGTGGTCGAGTGGGCTGAGCTATTAACCGGAGGGCCGGGGTTCGAATCCGGATGACGCCTCTGGGCACCCTCAGCTTCAACAAAGCTAAGTACCATTTTGTGGGTACTAGGTTATCCAGGGAAACCACAAGGGGTACAGGGAAAGGAACTGGCTTCCCTACCCTGATGTGTGAATTTCACACACCATTGGGGTTAGTACTGGGTGAGCACTACCCTCACCTACCAAACCGACCTTGGGGTTGATTGCTGTGATTTTGATACTATCAGCCAATTACACTTGGTAGAATCCGTATCGATCAGGTCCCTTTAGCTTCTGCACAAAGGCGGTTGTCACATATAAAAACTAGAGGGAAAAACAGGGACATTCACCCTCGATGGCAATGACAAAGAGGAGGATGTCAAGGCTTTTTTTTCTAGGGTGGGATGGAGAAAGGAGAATATTTTTTTTGGGAAGGCAGGGTCGCTAATACATCATTTGACGTCTCCATAGGAAGGCGATGCAGGACTGAGGATTTTAAATCGATGCTCAAAGTATACAGTGTATACCGGATTAACACTCTACAGAGAACCATCAGAAAATATCGAAAGGATATCATTTCTTCAAGTGACGAGTCAACCTTCGAAACCACATTAATCCATGGAAACGAGCGATGAAGAGTTAAGCTCATTATTGACTGAGGACACATTGGTTAGTTTAATTATTTTTTTTCCCAGACCGTTAATCAATTTTCAACCCTTACTGAAGCTTGGAGTAAAAAGTAGCTTGACTTCCCTGCAAACTTGTTGAAATAACAAAGCTTGTTCATCTTACCAAAAATTCATATTGATTAGACCGATCAAACAATAATTCCCTTGAAAACCTCATGCTTAAAATAACATCCAACCACGCACAAACATAATTACCACGAGCTTTTTAAATAGAGATAATTGCCAATTCTTTTTTGCATCTTATTAATCTCATATCCATGACTGATGATCTTTAAGATATTTCAATGAACATTTTAGATTTTTTTCTTCATTACATGTTTTTTCAGGAATCGCCTCGCACAAAAATTAAACGAGCGTAGCAAAAATTTCAACAGAATTTCACTTCGTAAAAAGAGAGTTTAAAATCAATTTATCCTATGAATTAAAGTAACGAAAATATGAACACCAAACGGAATAGACTAACCTCCAATGACTATAAACAAAATATTTGAAGTCTTTTCACACTTAATTAAAATAAGACTTTGGGTAACATTTTTCCCGACGCGGCGTATAGACATTTTTTCAACGGCTTTCGAGTGAGCCATTAAGCATAATCGATTAGTAAAATGGAAGAAATAGTTCAAAACTGGGAGTTGCACAGAGAGTACAGAACACATTACGTGAATAAAAAGATTGATGAATCACAAAGCTCCATAAAACGAATTTGTCACAAATTTAAGAATGATTTTTAGTTAAAAATATTCCCTCATTATCTAAAACGTTTCACTTGAGAAATTTATCAGTTTAATCAGCCAAGATACTGATTCGATATTAGAAGAATACGAGAAAAAGAGAATAAAAAAGATGGTCTTCAAAAGACCTCAAGAAACCAATTCAAAATGTATATAAGAAACAAATTCTAAAGGAATTGAAATATAAGCAAGTCATTTGCATTTTTTTGTAAAGCTTGAGAAACACTGCAAATTCTTCTAAGTTAACCAATTTTATTCAAGGAAAAACATTATATTTCAATAGGGTAGTTAAATAAATTTAAAGATTTAAATATTTTTAATGCACTTTACTTATTAAACTGTTATCATAGATTTTCAACGCGTACAGTGGTCTGGTAAGGGTTAATTATCGGCAACATAAAGTCGGTGATGCAGATAATGGATTTCAAATAAGGCTGAACAATGACAAGCGTACGTACTTCTTTTTAAAGGATGATGGAGACGGCAACTCTGGAGCACACTTCGCGATAACTGACTCGCACGGCAATTAATTCCCTCGCACGCTAATTTGCTCGAGACCTCTCCATTTTTCCCGACGACGAAACATCCCGGACACGTGCTCCCCGCAACGGTAGTGTCGGACAATTGTCACCGCGGCGCGTGAAACCTACACCGTGGTGAAGTTCCCAGAATGAGCAATCATCGGGCGATGAGTAAATTACGCGAAAGCCTTTGCAATACGGTTTGCAATTAGGTTTTGGGTAAAACTTCCGCGGATGGGACCACGGAAGGTGGTGACGTCGCTAATTAAACTCGTCGGAACGATGCACCATCAGCCTACGATGTTTAACGATCGAATTGATTGCGGGGGTGGAGGAAGGGATAGGGAGGAGGAAATTAGTGCCCGCGGAGGTCCAAGGGAGCCATACGGGCATTCCCATGTATTTTTTTTCATTTTTCGGGTCAGATTACCGTGGAGGGGGCCTGCCTCACCCGAAGCGGCCGCTCCGGCTACGTGCACCCCAAATGGAGACTTCGACGAGGACGTATCCACTCCTGCAAACTAACGATCGGGGTCATGTGCGGGTGGTGGGCATCGGTGGGTTCGAGCTTCCCTTCCCCTCGAGAGCCCGGGTTCAATTCCTGGAGGTGATAGTATTTTTCAGTGGCATCCCGATCCCTAATTGGACGCCACGAGAAGAGCACTTCAATTGTCCACTCCGTACGTCGGATGGGACGTTCAATTGTGGAGGACCCCTTGGGGCTTTTAGTTAGGAATAGGCTAATCCTGACGCCAGGTTTCTCTCCACTCTTCCTCCATACCCAGATAACCCTACCTCTCCAGCAAAATAACAACCCACCCATCCCTAATGCCGCAAATAACTTCAGCCGTCGGACGTCAGTGGACTGAAAAATCCGGGAATGACGCGGGAAAAGACACCATACCTATCATTTTCCGAACACGATATCGGATATGCCATATGGAGCAAAAAAAGGCTCATTTCTTAAATACAAAATACACGAACAAACTTAATTTTTACACGCACAAACACATAAATCGCTCCCGAAAACAACCATAGTGATACTCCACCACGCTGATTGATTGGTGCCTTGATCACCTATTCCATAGAATATATATTAATTCTCTGATATTCAATTCATATACAAGTCATATTTTTAGGTTTATTATGAATTGCGTTATCGGTCAATAACATTTTGTTACCAGTACTGAACATCTGACAATGGATTGCAGATACTACATAAAAATTGTCTACACTCCATTGTCTAAAGACGATTACCCATATTTGCTCGAATTTTAATCAAAATTAAACCTCTGCGACAACTCCACGCTAAAATTATTATATATATATATATGGCAAAGTTACTTTGTGTAAATAAATTTATATATAATTTTTCTGAAACTAATTACTTCCATATGATTATTTTATAAATCAGGTTTCGGGTAAAACGATCCGATCATTTAAAATTCAACAATTATTTCACAAAAAGGACGTTTTTAATAACGTTTGCAAGCTTTATTCGACTAAAATGAACTGGTGATGTTGATGAGAACCCGTTCATGCGAAGTTCAATTAGCTGCATGCATTTTTAAAGATGATAAATTATTCTGCATTTAAAGAGCTTCGCGATTATACGCAATGACCGACGACATTAACGGATAATGATTTTTTTTCAAAGAGAACGAATTTAACGTAGAAGAATCGATGCATAAACAAAGAGCGAATTGCAAAATTTAATACGTAGTTATAACATTTATTTATTCTGTGGTGCAAAATGAGGGGTGAATGCATTTGAAAAATGTAAGCATCTGCGATAATGAAATGTTAAATGAAAAATTGGGGATGGAGACTAATGAGTTTTGGACCCGGCAAACTTATGTGCTTGATCTCTGGAGAGGGCGGAGGTAGGGGGTGGGAGGTGAGGACGTCTGACTCTTCCCAGAGAATTTGGGGAATACATGTTAATTAAATTATTTGATGCTCATGATCTACAACTGCGTAGTAACGATCACCAGGATTTATTTTGAGGGATTTTGGCATGATCATTCAAAACAATATTTATATGATAGAAATGATTAACATATTCTCATAAGGGAAACAGATAGGTAATGAGAAATAAAAAGTTTCGTAACAGGCGAGAAATTTATGAAAATGCTGCTTATATTTGCGTGGAACGCTCCGCAATGAGTTGACTCTGACAGCGAGATAAATGAGAGATCGCCCTTGGGGCGAAGAATCCCAAATGCCTAGCGGGCACTCAAAATGAGATCGAGTGATAATAGGTATAATGAAAAGATTAGAAAAATCTTCAAAGCTTGCGCTTTTAGTCAGTTCTCTCATGATGGGAATATTACCAATCACATTCGCAATTTTATCCGAGGGAGGGGGAGAGAGAAAGTCGGCATGAGAGTTTTGAAAAACGTATGATATGCTTTCCCTGAGCGAGACTCATCAATGAAATCGATTTCTGAATACTGATTTGCCATTAAGACTTCAAAATCAGCCGAAGGGCCTTATGCTCCATGGTCGCGTTTTATGCTCTTTTCCCCAAATTCTGTTTTTCCGGATAATTCATTTTGGTGCACGTCATTTGGGAATCAAAATGACACGAAATTGAGATGAGATCTGTTTTGAGAATTGATTTTACGTGATAAGTGAACGTAATTTCTCGCTGCTAAAGTAGAAAAGGGATGCTGCGTAATCATCTTGGAGAGAATTTGCCTTTGTTAATTGCAATGAAAGTCCATTAAGTACTGTGATTGTTTTGAAGAAAAATAAGAGATATTCATCAGGGAGTGAATGAGGGATGATATTTTCACGGATCATTTCAGATATAACAGCTGATATTCTATCGGAGTTTTCTCCGACAGAGAATGCCTAGTGCATATACTTGGACAGTTTTTTCAAGAAAATATCATATTTTTCATTTAGAGTTTTTAGACGAATGAGAAAATTAAAGAAAAGATGAAACCTTAAATGGGAACGAGCTGTTACAATGACACCGTGGTTACTCAATATTTTTGTCACCGCTCAAAGAAAATTTCAGCTCCGAAATGACAATAAAATTACAAAGAAGGTACAGAGTGCACAAAAATACTTTTAGAAGAAAAATCGTTCCCCTAAAATGGCTACGCTCATAAAGGCTAAGGAGATCCATTTCTGCCTCAAAAATAAGTTTTATAATTTTTAAGGATAAATAATGAATTTTTAGGGCTTGTGCGAAAGCACCTTATCTGTTAGATTATCTGAAGAAGATCTATTTCTAACCCTTATACAGGTTCCAATTATAATAATCTGTTCTTAGTCTTTGATTAAACAGCGAATAAAAAACTGCGTCTCGAACGAAAAAATCTAGTTTTTTCAAGTTTTTTTATGCTCAGTATACATACAGTGTAGTACACTCAAATTCATCAATAGACACATTTAATAGAAATAGGTTCTCCAGCACGAAGCACTTCTTTCCACCCGAAAGGTGTCCAAATGTTTTCCATGTAGTTCACTCAGAAAATATTTTGGCCGGAACATGAAAGACTAGCGAATAGAAAGCATTCTGTATAGCATTGCGTTCAAAACAGCTAGTAATAAAATTAGACCATGTACTACGGTGAATCCTATAGAAGTAGATCTTACTTGCATGGTGTGAGCTACACATCTCCTAGTTTCGACATTTGGTTATGTGGTTAGTGCATCACGAAATTCTATGAAATATGTGCCTATATGAAGCGAAAATAGCAAATTTAGGGTATTTTAATAGAATCTTGGATATCTAGAGATGAAATCACACACACTTTTACTTATTCTTAATACAAACCAGCCATACGGCCAGCAACCTTCAGAAAACTATATACCTATCTTTATCTTCAGCCGTTTAGGTTCGGAAGTAGGAGGGCACATAAATATCCTCGGAGAAAATTCAATATTATTGCACATAGATATCATTATGATTTACATATATTTTTTTGTCGAAATTCTGCCATTTGAGTTTCGTGGATTCAATCGTTAAAGTCTCCAGCCTTGTGGACGTAGTGAGAGGTCGAAATAGCAAATCAGGAAGTAAAGAGTTTTTCTGGATTCGAGCCTAATTATTCCATCTAGTAATTCATTCTATGACTACCGCACGTAGTGCACCATGGAACGGACGCCTTAAAAACGGCCAATTCGGTGAGATTGATGTAAATTCAGTTGGCCAGGCTGTCGAGAGTCTTGCCCATCGATCGCATTCATTTCGCACGGTGGCAGAACGCCATGAGAGTGGTCGTTGTGGACGGTCAAGAACTCCCCTCAGGTTATTTCTCCAAGATAAATGAATTCTTAATCAGTCGCCCGCGGGACTTCCCACACGAGCCGTAATTTATACCCGACTCCGGCGTGGGGGAGATGAGATTACCCATACTTGGCACAGAGTTTAAGCGCCAGACCTCGACTCCGTCCAATTATGGTAGACCTATGGTCCCACATGATTGCTAATGTCAAAGAGCGAGGACTGAGGGCGTACCGTGATGAAAACTTGAGCGCATTACAGGTGGTAAATCTGATTCAATGAACTTAATACTTTTGAAAGCAAATTGTATGATATACCTTCTTTATATTGACGGTTTTGACTTAAACCATGTCCCCCTGAGAGGACTATTCGCGTAATTTTGTGATATTTTGGCTACTTTTTACTTGACGAAAAATGCGACTCGGTGAATATTTTATGCAACTTAACATTCAGCCACACAATATTGTTATCACCTGATTTCGTTTCCGACCTTAGGTGCGTGAATTTCTAATACCGGCACGAACTTGAAGAAAATATACGTAATTAAACCTCTCCTGATCAACGAAGGCAGACATCGGGTATCGAGAAACAATTCGTGTATGTAGAATAACATTACGATTATATTTTTAGATATAAAGGGAAGTAAAAAATCTCCCTCGATCTATCCATATATCCTTCCGTTTTCATCGGAGGGCTCCATTCTCATGGCATGTGAAATTCACACAGGGCAAGGGGTCAATTCCTTTCTCTGTGCCGCCTGTTGTTCCCAAGAAAGTTCAGGCTCACAGAAAATCACATAGCTTGGGTGTTCAGAGTCATCACCGTGTTTAAACCAGGGGCCCTCCATTCAGTAATAGGAAAAACTCTACCTCACCATGCTACTACTCCGCCTTTGAATCTGACCTTCCTGTTAGACTGATTTCTTGAAAACAGATGATAAATGAGAAAATAAATGCGCTTGAAATCTGAGCGTGTGGACGAGCATTAAAACACCACGCAAACAATATTAAAATATATGATAATAATATTCAAAATATAAAGTATAATAAAAAATATAAAGCATAATATTAAAATATATAAGAATATTGAAAAATAAGAATGGCACTTGACCATTGCTATGCGATTAATTTTTACTTTCGTTGAGAAATTTTGTCGAAAGGGAAATCATTTAACAATTTTTTCTGACTCGCAAAAGTATGTGAAAAGAGCCTCTAAGCTAGATAACCATATTCTTGCTTAATAATGATATAAAAATATTTGACTGGTGGAATTGAAGAGACAATATTTATAAAGGGCAAGAGAATCACAAAAAATAATAATACCATCTCTTTTTTCATATATGCAGCCGAACTTGATCTTTCTCTCGCATGGAACATAGGTACCTATGCTTCCAATTATAATATTTTTTTTATTTTACGTAACTCCAAGTTAAAGGCTACCGAGACATGAACATTAAAAATATAAGTATGAAATATTAGACTATATTCTAGCTAGTCTCGATTTATCAGCATCTATAGATTCTGAGATAAAAACGTCGGTCAGGAAAACCATAAAAATGTAGCTATTCTATCAACTTTGTAATGAGAGGATACTTTCAACTTAAAAAAAAACAGATGAACCCCATTAGTTATTGGCTCTAAGCTGATCTAAGTGCATCTTTCCTAGCGTGTAATCCTACAAATGAAGGGGGTTCCAGTTCACGAACAATTAATGATTGGAACAAGGGCGGAACTCGAATAATCACGCAGTGTAAACAATAGTCGTGGACGCATTCATTAGCGGCGGAAGGAATAGGTGGCTGCGCCCTCGGGGGATCTGAAGGGGCGGGTGTAATCGTTTCGTTCCGCGCCGAAATCGATGACGGGCGGGTTCCACGCTGCCGAGCGTCCCGCTCTAGCGCCGCCGCACGGAGCCAACCGGTCGCCGGCATTCGACCCAATCCGATGCCGCAAATGCTCCCGCCTCCTCTCGGAGAAAATACGCTGGGGCAGCCTCGCGGGTTTCGCGAACGCATCTCCCGCTCTCTATCTCTCACATGGAGCGTGATTTGGTACATTCTTTTATGCCTTCGGTCTGAAATCATTCGCAAAATATGGTGACCCTTAACGATCGCATTCGTCTCAATGATGAGTAATGGTATTGAGAAAACCAAATGCATCTCCCCGCTGGCCTCGGTGGCGGTGGGGTAGCATCCTCGTCTGATAAATTCTAAGGTTGTGGATTGAGTGAGTTCTTCTTCACCTAGGGCTTGGGTGTTTGTGCTCGTATTCGAACTAATCCGTGCTTCAATCTATTTTATGAAATGAAACTGGTTATTCAACCTATTTATTTAGCATGTTGAAATAAGTGCACGGCTTCCCATGGATATCCACCGCTGAATCCTGCACACTCCGCTCTATATAAATTGTTCCTATAATCAGGGGAAGAGCATTTTGATTTTATTACTTGGGGTGACCTCTCTGTTAAGTTTCCACGAAAGGGGGAAGGAGTCTAAGGGGCTATCCTTTGATTGGTTAAGACTTTTGGGGGGGGGGTGCCATTTCATTTCGGAAGGAGATGTGAGGAGGAATCTTACATACCTACGTTTTATTGGTGCATACTTCAGTCACTACTAAAATCTTTGGAACGGGTGCCAGTCGATTGGTCAAATGCTATTCTACTTTAAAATGTTTGATACTACTCATGATCACGGACCACACTGCCTAAATGCGCTTATTTTCTTGTTTTAGCAAAAGGGGGCGGTTAATGATAGCGCCGATAATTAATGAAGTAGGGGAGGGGGAATAAATATTGATGAGAAAAGACCAAAATAGCCTGACGTCCTTGCATAATTTAAGGAGGAGTCCTTCCCCACACTCCTAAGTGTGGGGAAGGAAGAATTGAGTAAGTGCGTCACTAAATGGAAATAGATCGATTTCAACGCAATGAATGCCAACAAATTAAGTTGATCCTCGGTAATTCCTCATTATGTCGTCACCATGTAGAACTTAAGGTAGAGAACTGTGCCATAAATCTCAGACACTGGGTTTTAATTAAATAGCTCTAAAGAATATTACGAAATATTATCATGAAGCGCATACCTACGGAAAAGTCAGATGGCAAAAGTTACCTCTTTCTTTTCCTGTTACGTTGGGCTGTTTTTGAGTTTGGTCTTTTTGTGATCCCCTAAAGAGAGAGGGAAGACTATTTAAAATGAACCAATGTAGTACTCTAATTTCATAAAAGTGATTTTACATACGTTAGTGTCTGTGGGGGTGGCCTCTTCAGTGATGGTGTCACATGTGAACTTGAGTGACCTTTCTATATTTCTCATTTTCTCAGTGCTGATGACAGGCCTCTCTTGTGTAGCTTAAAGTCTCGTGAGATGGAGGGTTTTGTTTTTTCTGTTGTTTTCCAGTTGCGGGACTGAATGCGTTTTAATACCAATTTAAATATTTATGAAACAATGCCTACTTATTTCACCACGTCCATGTCTGTTGAAGGAATTTTTATGAAGATTAAACATACCTACCCACAATCAACATAAAATAGGTATGTTCGTGAAAAAACGACGGAAAACGTCATTTCCTGAGGAGATAATGTAATTAGGTACATGCCGACATAGAGAAAATAGCCGGAAAAGGCGAATAACAAATACGTATTTTCTTAGCTCCAATAGTGATACGCGGCAGTCAGATGTTTACATAACTTATTGGCCGTGAATGAGCAGAGGTAGAGGCCAAGATTGACAAAGAGCGTTGGCGTAGACATACCTACGGAGTCCATCATCGCGTTTCAACTTACACGTTACCTTTGACGACATGGCATTCTGAGCTCGGCACACTTTATTTTGTCATTTTTGACTCTCCATCTACTACGCAAGAAGTATCAGCGCATAAAGCAATATCCATGAGTTCCGTGCGTCCTGGGTGCCACTCAGGCTTCATCTCGCATCTAAGTGCGAACCTACCTGCGCACCACAGAACACTCAGCATACAAAGAGATGTTTGTAAAAATTTCAACTACGACTTACCTGGGAGCATTCGCTTACGCAAACAGAGGTAATTGTAAAATCTGGTAGATTATAATCAAGTTGGCAATGGCACTGTTTACTGTACGACTAACGTGGTTATTTAAATTTAAATTTTTATTTAAATGTAAATGCGTTCTTTGAATGCACTCGACATATGCATTGGGTTTTTCAGAGAAACCTGATCATTTTAATGCTGGACTCAAATAAGTGAAAGAAGGTTTCAAATTGGTTCAGTCATTCTCGAGCAACAATCGGAACCATTCAGAGAGAAAAAACTGACTTCAATCTGGGGTTGTGCTGCGTGAGAGAGGGGTATGTACGAACAGAGAGAAACTTATGACTTCCTCAGAAGATAAGGCAGCATTAATTATTTCCTAATGCAAACGGTATATTGCAGTTGGTATATAAGAGTGGAATGACTCCGTGGTATAGTATCTCAACCCCTCGCATTCCTCACCATCCCATTGTCGTTTGTCGGCGCGCACTACTGCATCCGTTTGTGTGTCCCTATGGGAAAAAAGGCATGCTGTGGGATTGTCGGCCTGTTAACCATAACTTCTGAAATCGTTCGCACATTATTAAGAGTTTTATAGCAAAAACATAAATAATTTTAGCAATCAATATTTAATTCAATTTTGAATATATGTACATGGTTCGGAACGTTTCTAAATGTTAATTTATTAAATATGCGATGAGATTATGGCAGTATCAATCGAATGGTCAACAAACGCCCACCAAATCCGGTTTATAGGATGGGGTTGATAATTGAGCAAGATTTGTTAATTAATGTCTATTATTTGGTTAATTTCCAACGTTCCATAAATATTATATGGCATTTCGGAAAGATATTCCAGCGATTAGCTGGAATTGAAATAGCTCGGCAATTGGCAAATATTTATGGGTATTTCCTTCCGTTTTAATTTGTTAACTCACTGCATGTTTTTATTGCCCTCGGGCTTGTTTACTTGTCACGTTGGCAAGCGGAAGTAAAAACGATAATGACCGTTGAATCAAAAATATCAATGTGAAAGCTTGACAAAATTTTAATTGGTGAACATTATTGTTAGGCTAGTGAGAGTTGCTTTTACCTTCTGCAAATAAAACCAACACATCGCAATGATTTTTGCATAGTTCATTTGTCATTCAATAAATCTCTTAAAACAAAATAAGGGGGGTTATTTTCCACACAGCAATTGTTACAGCAAGTAATAACCGGAAATGCATAACAGATACAAAAAATGGATTTTTTTACAGTCAAAAGTCTAAATTTTAAGACCTATTTTATAGTATTAATGGCAAAAGTTATGCGTGTAGTTTATTTTTTGACCTATGACCAGAATTTTCTCAACTGATCCTGCAGAGTGGTGGCAATCTAAATTTACAAAATATCCTACCACAATGGCTTTCAGGATGGGGTAGGTAATAGGATATGGGGAATGAAACTATGATGGAAGTTTTCTATAAGGGAAGACTGGTATTATTGTTTTAGTCTCTCAATCTTTCTCTCTCTTTCTCCCTCTCTCTGAGTAGATAGTGGTCGTGCGTAGTGGATGTCTGGGCGGAAACAAATCCACGAATTCATAAGTTCGACGTCCTGAAAATGTCACTATCGTCTGCCAGAACTAAAATGGAATACGCGATAACTTAGAAACATAGCCCTGAGATATATTGAGTCTCCAGGGATTCCATTGGCAGATGGATGGAATGGAAGGATGTCCTTCGGGTCACTCAATCGGTGGCGACGCTCGACCCCAGAAAAAACCGGAAGGGGAGGGCTAGGCGAGTGGAAGGGAGGGATCTATTTCGGAGGGGAGTGGTAGAAAAACGGGGGGTGGGAGAAGCGAGAAATAGATCTCACTTTGGACTCCCGTATAAAACGGTCATTCAATTCCGCGGCGAGCTCAGGAATTTATGAGCCGACGATTCCATGAAGGCGGCGGGTGAGCGGGAGGCTTATGGAAATGTCCGCGAGAAGTGCCTTTTTTTTCGTTTGTTTCTTGTTTTATTTCTCTCGTGCGCGCCGGCCCTTTTCGGTGCGAAAAACGGCTGCATCGATCCGAGACCGTATCTTTCGCGAGTGCAGGACCTGCTCCCTCCTTCCTCGTCCACCGGCCCCTGCTTTCCTCCTCCCCACCCACCGTCCGTCCTCCCTCCCTCCCGATGGATCCGATCGCTTTCCTCTCCATCCAATTTTCCCCTTACATTTCCTTCCATTCGACTCCGTCCCGCTCCCCTCCCACACACAATTTTCCTTTACCATTCACACGCATTGTTCCGCTTTCTCCCGGCGTGCGCCCCCCCCCCCCCC